>CM026413.1:18137724-18222657 GCA_014858505.1 Corymbia citriodora subsp. variegata | reverse complement strand
TGAATACATGTATCCAAGAAGAAATTCATGAATTCAGGAGATACGTGAATCCAAGAGATTCATGAATTCAAGAGATACGTGTATCCGAGAGATTCATGAATTCAAGAGATACGTGTATACGAGAGATTCATGAATTCCGAAGATACGTGAATCCAAGAGATTCATGAATTCAATAAATATAGATACGTGAATAGAAAATACGTATCTTGATTTGTTTGCATTCGTTGATCCATTAACCATATATATAACATGTGTCTTGTGTTCGCTCTCTATATGATCCAAAAGAGTCTCATTTATTTGTTGTTAAGCATATGATTTGATAAATTGGATCTTTTCCAAAGCTAGGAATCTAAAAATCCAAAAAATACGAATTTTATGTAGTTTGGATTTTTGGATGTTGACTTTGCTAGATGTAAGATCGATAGAAAAAGTATATTACGTACTTAACAAATTTTGGGAAGCATGTTTAGTTCTCAAAGAAGCAAAATTCAGTTACTCTTTCAACCACTAAAGCTGAGCACATTGCACTTAAAAGCTACTATGCTCGACTCATTTAGATAAGACAACAACCAAGCAACTTTGGAACACAAGGGATGTATTCCAACTTTTTGTAACAGTACAAGTGCTATAAACTTGATGAAGAACCCAATATTGCATTCAAGAGCCAACTACATAGAGGTAAGACATCATTTCGTTAGAGATCATCTTGGCAATAGAGATGTTTGTATACAATTTATTAGGTCAAAGCATCAATCAACGGACATCTTCACCAAACCACTAGCAAAACAAGCTTTCGAGTATATTAGAGGCAAATGGGCTAGTTGTAATACACTTAAATAATATCTTCCTGATAATGTCTATCTTAATCTTTGATCATATCAAAGATTAAGATTGCAACATACATCAGGTATGCAATTTCTAAATTTGAAAAAGTTACAGTTACAATATTTTTCTCTCTCCCCTCAGTAACTGTTCGAACACACGATCACCTCACCCATTGTTGTTATTGTACTTATTTCTCTCTATTAATTCTTGAGTGATTAAATTCAATTATTTGGTGAGTAATTGGATAAAAAAGTTACTATTATTATGTAATAGATAGCTCTCCAAGACATAGCTAAACTCCTAACAGAGATAGTGCACACATATTCCCTCACAAAAACTGCTCTCTATAAATCGCTACTTTCTCTCTTCCTCATCCTCTTCTCACACTCTTTGCTCATCATCCTCTTCACTCAAATGGCTCCCAAACCTTGTCCTACTCAAAAACCAAGAAGGAAATCCTCTCACACCTTGGCAATATTGGCTAGAGCCCCCAAAGGAGGACCATCACATATTGATCTCGTTGACTAGCCTAAGGGATCCACTGAGGTAACTCAAAACTAAAGTGTCTCCTTATCTCAATAAGTTGAGGAACATGCATGATCAAAGACCACATGCCATCTTTCACATAAGGAGTAAAACCTACTACTAAGACCCCATCGACTCATGATTGTAAATAGGCAAGGAAATAGTAGTTGTACCTACTGCCCCTACAATAAAACTTATCCTTCCTACTAGTCTCCAAAACAAACTATTCAAGACTGTTTCAAAGAATTTATAAAGGAAAAAGGCCAAGCAATGTAGGAAGCGCTTAAGCCTGCCCCAATTGAAACTCAAACATTGGCTATGCCTTCTGTGCTCGTTAAATGGACCTCTTAATCTGTGACTGAAGCATTAGCTTCCCCACAAAAGTCCTCTACCAAAGAGGATGTCACATCCTAGACATCTCTTTCCCTAGTCATGGGCACGCAATGTCCTCTCAAGGTCCTTGTGTTGTGACGTCTTTACACACATTACTAACCCATTCTTTTTATTTTTCGATTATGCACATGTGAAGGAGTATATTTTCATCACCCAACAACAAACAACAAATGGATAGCTAGGAAAGCACTTGAACAAAACACACTTAAATATATTTATATATATGCATCATTAACAAATCGGAAGTTAGTTAATTACTAGCCCACCACCACAAGCATTTTCAATTTAAACCAAAAAAGGTCAAAGGTTAGTCCTAACTCCTCCATCGACAAGGAAGACTTCCAAAAAGTGGTCTCCCTAAGCAAGGTGACTTGTCCATTATGGCTTGGGCTCGAGATCGCTCATGGTGCTATCGGGAGAGTTTGCTACCATGGAATCTAGTGGTGTTTCGGTGAAGCCATCGGGCGATCCATTGGACCCTTTAAGAGGACCAAAGAGATTTCCATCGAACCATATGAACCATGCCACGAACAGTAGGGACCTAGATGTCTTAGCTCCTTGTTAACCCACACTATAGCGGTATACTTTTGGTAAATCATCTCATTTCCTACCATCACAAACTGAGTCACTTTCAACTCAAAGGTCACGAATACCTTGAAGTAGACGATATGGACATTCATACCTAGAGGCCTGAAAATAATTAAATAACAATAAATGAGTCAAAACTCAATAAGTATACCATCTAATCCTCATAAGGATATCTCATATTGGAAACACACCAAACATTGGATTTAACAAGTCAATGACAGACCAATAGCTTTGCTTTATCTATGTACAAAAAAGGAGATCTCAAGTCTTACAATGCATATATTAATCAAGAACACAAATTATATTACATAAACGTGCACAATTGCATCCATAATTTCTCACACATGTTTTGATTATTATGATCACTCATGAACCACAATCAAACTCTTGTCTTTTAGCTTGACCGAGCATCGTCCTGCCCCATCGAGCAAGGCAACATCTTGATCTTCCTTAAAGATGGCATCCAATTAAGGGCATTGTTCTGAAATCCATCCACGAACGGCATTCGGACCCCCACTGGGCATCCAATAAAAATCAAGCATCCCGTTCTCATGAATGAGACAACATAACGCATCATTCGGGGTAGAGGCGTGCTGTTGGACCATCCCTCTCAAGGATTTTCCTTGGCATGGCCAAGGCGCATTTACGACATTTATTTCTCCTTTATATGACACATAAAAGCAAGCACCCAAACTAATTCTTATCTTCACTTTAAGCCGATACAAGAGCCCTAACTTGTGCAAATCATGTGTGTTATGATTTATCGGAAACCAAGTCGATAAAAAAATGCCAAGCTCGACGCAAGAATTCGTTAACTTAACCCAATACACTCAAGCATGAACTTAAGCCCATCTTTTTTCGGAATGATATGCCTCAATATCTTCATACTAAGAGAAGGACCCAATCCAGCGTGCTTTCGCGTACATCTAAGACTACGTGAGTCTTTTATCGGAAGCTCGGGACGTGAGTTTAAATCTTTTGACAATGATATATAATCACAAACACCTCACTATTATAACTACTTATAAAACAAGTATCAAAATCACCCATCAATGATTCCAAGCAACTTTTCATGAGGACATATTCAACCCTAACAATTCCTTGCAATATTAAACACGCATCATGATCATAAGATGGTAGTTTCTACTAATCCGACAATCTTACGGCAATAACAACCCTTCCTTGCAACTAAATAGGCAAGCGTTGAAGCATAAAACTCAAGCTATTCATAAGCAAGCCATATAGAATTCATGCACGCAATCTCTCTTCCTAACAAACAAGATCAATCATCCAAGAACTCAACAACCAATAACACTCAAGAACTAGACTCATATTCCAAATCACATAGAAAAACACCCTAGCCAAGGATTAAATGATCTACTTACTAAACTGATTGACAACCATTGACAACTATGAGTAACGGCAAATAGACAAACTAACGAATGAACGATAGGATGACGGTAAATGGTAGTGGAGTGGATGGTGACAATGGACGACAATGGTGGACAATGATAGTAAGGGTGACAATGGTGAGCATTGGTGAGTGGTGGTGATGGCGGTGGTGGTGACGGACGATGGTGATGGATGGTGGTAGTAGCTGAGCAAGATGAGAAGGTGAGAGAGAGAAAACATGAAGGAGAGTGAGGGAAACGAAAGATGAGAGAAAATGAGAGAATGAGAAAGAAATGGAAGAGTTTTCTTCTTTTAAGTCTTCTTGCAAGAGCTAATAATTCACTTTGCCATTATCAACTCTAGGTCTAACTAGCCTAGCATTTCCATAAAATCCTTCTAAGTAAAATGCAAGGTCAATAAGCCTTCTTGCAAGCTTCTTCTTCAAGTCTCTCCTATAAGTTATCATGGCTACTCATTTAGGCATATGTCTTAAGTTGGAAACCAATCAAGTGAGCTAACTAACTCATCTCTTCTTCTTTCTCACCAAAAGTGGCACCCATACCTCTCATTGCAAGACCATAATTTAGTTTCATCCCAACTAAGCTTCTAAGAGATGTAATTAATGAGTCTAATAATGTAAAACATTATTCAACCCATGGTCATTAATGTGCAAGCTTCAAAAACTACCAATGGGCTTGACTTGGGCTTAGGCTTAGGCTTGCGCTTGACTCATCTAAATGGGCCTTTTAAATAGGTGTGTGGCCCATTGGGCCCTTGCTTGGGTGTGAGGCCCATGGGCTCCTAATGAATGGTCCACTTCTCAAAGACCAAAGAGTTGGAGGTCTAAAACTATTCACGGGGAATAATCTCAACTAAACCAGAAAGAAAAGTTTCTGAATATCTTTAATTAAAAACCCATAACTAGACTAAAGCTCATGGCTAAACTTCAATGGGAAATGTTCCTAACATGGCCTATTCAAGTTAGGCGGCCTATTGAGGTGTCGCTTTAATAACTCATGGTTGATTCAAAAATCAATCCATATTTAAGTCCCGTTGACCCATGGATTATTCTCGATTGTCATGTAACCGTGCAGGACCAATTGCTTTGGCCAAAGTACATAGTCATTTGGAATCAACCTAAGGTCGTTTTTAATTAGTGTTGTAACCATGCAAAATCACCCATAATCCGACTATACACTTATGTTGAATCAACGTTCACTAATTTACTCATGGCAACATAAGATTGTTTCTCATCAATCCTTTTGGTCAAGCTATTTTTTCCATGGTCAAGTACTCTAGTCGAGTGCATTTCCTGACCCTTAATTGCCCTTCCTCATTGAATAGTTGACTCATGCACAATCCTTTAATCGACTTATGGTCTAGTCCTACTATTAGCGTATTGATTATTTAAGTTATTTCTCTTGGTAAGATAGGGTCCAAATTGAGAATGTCATGGGGGATGTCCCAACTAATCCAAGAAAGGCAAGTCAGAAAGCTCCTTAGCATACTGCTTAGCTTGAAATACAAACTATGCAGATTATAACTGCTCAAGCCTCTGACCACCCCAAATCAAGTGAATCCAAAACAAAGATTCAAGAAATAGTAGGAGCCAAGTGTCGTGAGGACAACGACTGAGTGTTTCAAAATTTCAAGCACACTAAAAGCTAACTCTAACTCTTCCTTTGACTTTGAAATGTTATTGTTCAAAGAGCATAAGGACACTTTTCAAGCATTTTTCGATCGAGGAACTATTCCACTCTAATTTGTTAATTTTAAATATCTTGATGCTCATGGCATTTTTCTCTTTAAACTCTTTAAAGCACTCAAACTTAAAAAAAAATTGCTTAATGAAGGAAGAAGTCCACCCCACTCTTGTGGCAATGTTTTATTCCAATCTTCATTTTCCACATAAAGACTCTTTCATTTTCACTTTTCGAAAATAAATCTATGCTATAACTCTGGATGAAATGGCAAAAATCATTCACATTGAATACATTCAAAAAGATTCATGTAGAGCCTGATGAAGCTTATAGTATAGTGCTAGAGACTTCAAATTTTACTCATGATTTTAAAGAAGCCATCCCTCTGAAGCTCCTGCCTTCCTAAATGAATTTCATCTAAAAGATTTTGACCATCTACCTTCATCCCAAAACTTCTTCTACTAACAATGTATCTTGCTATGAGGCAAGAGTCATCTAGGTCATTCTCACAAAATTTAATGATTTCTCTCTTTTACATGATCTTTATTCACATGCATTGCATGACAAATAGAAAGACAAGCAAGTTGCCTTATGGTACCCTCATCATTTGTATCTTCAAGTACTATAACATCGACTTCTCTAATGCTGCTCCAAATAGCACGGTGAATGTGGAAATTGGGAAGAAAACGCTTAATAAGATGATGCTGAGAATGACTTCTGATGGATGGGCAAATCCAAATGATGAGAATATTCATATAGGTCACAGCGATGATGAGCATACTATTGCTACACTAAAAAGAAAGACTAGCCTAACTAGCCGAGCATATGGATGAAGGCAAACTTTTCGTCCACCCAGACCTAAAAGATCACCCTCTCCAATAGACACATATGCTTCTCCCATTGTCGAGCTTGCCAAACTTCAGGCTAAAGTTCAAGAAATCAAAAGCACCCTATCTTCCATGACTAGATATCTGGTGAAGATTGAACAAACAATTCTCAGCCTATACTATTACAACCTTGTTCAACCTAACCTTGAAGAAACTGAGCTTGCACTTCCTATCTCCTCCCAACAATGCAAACACCCCTGCACCTTTTTTTTTTTTCTTGTGCTCATCCTTTTGCTGCTCATGTCTAATTCCTTTTTGAAAATGTACTAACATGACCTAATTATCAGTAAATTTCTAATTTTCTCATGTCTTTTTGCTAATGACAAAAAAGGGGAGAGAAATGCCAATGTGAAAATATGTTGGTATTTCTATAATGCATCAAAATAGGGGGACCATTAGCATTACACAAGTACTACACCAATTTGTTTACCATGTCATATACATATGCTGTTAAGGACTTATGATACTCTTTGTCTTTCACTCTTATACTGCGCAAGATCATATAGATTAAATTTCCAAGTTATATAAATATCTTAAGGAGATCTCATTATTTGTCTATGGTGTACATTCCTCAAAAAAGATTAGCACATAAACAGACTATTTACTTTTGCTACCAATTTTATCAAGAATTATCTTTCACATTTGTGGAATAGTTTTATTATCATCTAAAAGTGGAAGATTGTTAAAGAAATATCCCTAAGTGATATCGGTAATTTCCAAACTATCCTTAGTATAATATTTAGTATGATAAATGCAAATGTTCATGACAAGTATTAAAGATTATTGATGTCTATGGTGTGTTCCAAGTGGTAAAAGATCATGATGTGTCTTAATGTGGTTTTTTTATGGACAAAACCAACATACCTAAAGATCAGTTGATATTGATGTTTGTATTCGAGGCTATACATATTAGGAAATTGGTACTATGGAAACAACATTCATTTGACAATGTTCGTTGGTACAAAAATTTAGCCATTGTGAAATTGGATATTCGCATTAGCAAAATCCAAATGATAACAAAAATCAACAAGTTATGCTATCTAACAGGTTTATTAAAAGCTGTAGTGAAGGGGTGGCGGCATAAGCAATTTTTAGATAGTTTGTAAATTTTCAAGAAAAGAACTATATAGATAGTTCTATCTTTGGACAACATTATAAACGGTAACTCTAATGACTCTTTATTTCTCCAATCCACCTCTAATGGATAGATTGAAGATGGGTATGAAAGAGAACATCTCAAAAGCCAAAATGAGGAGACACGTGCAAATACAAAATACCAAACATTAACTACATGTTGTGTCTCAAGCAAAATGCTCTCTTTTGACTGTTTCTCTCAGTGTTGTATTCTTGCTGTCTGAGTAATGTACTAAAGATTAAGTGTACAAGAGTAACAGTCAAAGCTAAATCTTGATAGTGTGATCTATTGTGTAAAATTAGCAACACTTGCCAATTGTAACTTTTGGAGCAAATTACTAATGCAATCCAGCGCAACTTGTGGTTGTTAGTTTGAGGAATGGATATAGAGTTGAAGATAAAGTGGAACCACTATATATCTTTATGTGTTACTATTTTTTCTCTCTTATTACTTCCACTAGTCCACAATATACTTATGAGCTTTGAAATATTGCCTTGACCAGATCTTTACTTAGCATTAGCTATTTTCCATAAAAGATTTTCAAGATTTTTAAAACAACTTATTCACCCCCTCAAGATTATATTGTTAGCCCTCAACATTTTGCATGTCTGATTAGGAACATCAAAAATAAAAAGAACACATGAAGCAAGATTTAATATATGTGCAACTACACTAAAAGCCTCACCCCAAAAGGATCTTGGTAGATTTGCTTGTGAAAACAAACATCATATCCTCTAAACCAATAACATGTTTATTCTTTCAATTAAACCATTCAACTACGGTGTCTTTAGGAGATGTTTTTTTATGTCGAATACCCTGTTGTTTGCAATATTCATCAAAAGGTTCTAGTATACTTTTCTCCATTATCAATTCTAATACATTTCAATTTCTCTCTAATCTGCCTCTTAATTGAAGCCCACAACTACTTAAAAGCATCTAATACTTGATCTTTAGTTTCAAGAATGAACCCAAAGTTTCCTTGAATAATCATCTGTGAAAGTAACAAAATAATGAAAGCCGCCAAGTGAATTTGTAACATCCTGAATTTCGATCCATCTCAGGATATACAAAAGGGTAATTTCTCGATACACTGCTAGTTACGACTACCTCGAATTGATCACTCAATGGTAATTAACATATTCAGAAATGC
Organism: Corymbia citriodora subsp. variegata; assembly: GCA_014858505.1. Taxonomy (NCBI): domain Eukaryota; kingdom Viridiplantae; phylum Streptophyta; class Magnoliopsida; order Myrtales; family Myrtaceae; genus Corymbia; species Corymbia citriodora. The sequence goes on along the minus strand of CM026413.1, from coordinate 18,214,062 downwards.
AACTAAGGATCAATACGTGTATGACTAGTGAATTCAATCAGGGATAGGCCGCTTGACCATAAAGATCAAAGATGAATGATACCACACTATTGCAAGTCAATTAACAAATGGAAATAAATCGATTCAGCAAAAATACGAGGTCGGATTGCCAATGATTTTGCATGACTTCGATATAAACTACGAACGACGTTAAACCAATTTCATTTTGGCCCTGTACTCAGCGTGAGCAATTAACCCTCATAATCACATGACAATTAAGGATCGCCCTGATTTAAATAGGCACGAACGTGGATTGAAAATATTCAACCACGAGTCAATTTCGCATAAAAATCCTAAAAGCCGCCCAGTAGTTTAGGTTGTGCTAGAGTCACAATTGACGGATTTTAATCTTGTTTTTCAATCTAGTTTTAGGTATTGAACTTTCAAGAATGTCGATATTAAAATATTGGACGTTGTCTCATTGATTCTCGAATTTATCGGTAGGCCCGGGAATCATCGAAAAAGGATTCAACGGGCCGAAAAATTAGAACTAAGAGAAATTAGACTGACCAGAGGCCTAATGGGCCTTGTGCCTATGAGGAGTAGGCCATGTGGGCCCAAGTTAGCCCAAATGGGCCCAAGAAAGCCCAACTTTTAATTCTTTGAGTTTCAATTTGAGCCTAAACCGATTTTCTTCTAGCCCGTATTAAATCTTGGCCTGTATATGTGTATAGTACGATATACTATACTTTGAGAAATTGCCATTTTACCCCTTCTAGAAGTGGCATTCAATGTTGGAGGACAAAAGCCAAGAAAGTCAAGGAAACTTATGAAGGGAAATGATGTTATGGAAGAGAAATTGGACTTGGCCTCTCTCTCTCTCTTTCTCTCTCTCCCCATTGTTGCAGCCCACTCCCACATTTCTCCCCATCTTCCTCACTTTTTCTCCCTCATTTTCTCTCTTTTCCTCTTGTTTTCTCCATGGTTCTTCCCCATGGATGCCCCTTTGACAAACCGGACCACCCTCACGCGCCATTTTTGCCGCCTTATCGTTGTTTTCCCACCAAAAACCACCCTTGCCACCACCACCACCCAACATGTAGCCACTGAAGTTAGAGGGCCAGTCGCTTGTACAGTCGTTTCCGAATTGATGCTCCCTTCCGTGTGAACAGTAATCTGAGGTTGTTTTGGCCTGTTTCAATCACAGTTCGTCATCCATTGTCATCCACGAGCTTACCCCTCATAGCCCTCATTCCCCCTATACGCCGATGTCACCAAATTCCCGACCCAAGTAAGTTAATTTCATAATCCTTGTTTAGGGGTTCATTAGTGTATTTGTGTAATTGTGATTAATTAAGGTTGATTGGTTGATTATGCCGGTTAATTAAGGCTGACTAGGGTTAGTTAATTGACCATAGTTAGTAATAAAGTAACTAAGATTAATTAATTATAGTAACTACGGTTAGTTTTAAAGTAACCAAGGTTAGAATTTAATCATGTTTAGGTTAAATTGACTATGATTGGGTTAATTGATTAACCATGGTTAGGATTTTTTATTTTTATTTATTTAATTAATTTCAAGCGAATTTATTGTTCACGTACTATTCACGAAACACTGTTCATGATTACTATTCACTCGACATTGTTCATATAGAAACAAATTTTGGTCTCAAATTGTTGTGTGCGTGATTATTAAGGTTTGTTGAAGTGCAAATTGTTGATTATTCCTGAAAATTTGGAAATGTAAGTGATTGTTGATTGGTTGAAATTGAACTTTGGAATTATCGATTGATACCACATAACATATTAAGTGGGTTATCTGAAATGGCATGTTGCATGAGCACGAGCGATATTGCATTCATGACAGAGCAAAGACAAAAAAGAATTGCTTGATGATGTGTTGCATGGTCACATTAAATTGAGAACCTGGCATTGTTGGATGACCGCCCATCCTTTAAGGTTGTACCATGGCCATTTAGTCACTTGACGAGGGGGAATCAGCTGTGGGGCTGCAGTAATGGGCAGGTCCTATGCTCCTTCGAGAATGCCGTTAGTAGGGGGGATAGCCCATGACGTCGCCGTGCCTCAAGGTAAAGAGGAAGAAACTGGCTTGGCCAGAAACAGCCAACCATAAGGTTGTACCATGGCCCAGGGGGGAGGGATTGTAATAATCAAAGCATATATGAATGTTGAGACATGAGAAAACTGTGTGCAATACTCTGATTATTCGCATGCCTCTTAATGTCGTATTGATTTAAATGACAGTTATGCAAATTGCGTGTGCCAAGGCCAAATACGGTCGCTTGTGATTGCAACTATTTATTATACTGTTGTCTATTATCATTTTCTCTAAGGTGGTGTTGATTAATTTGATGAATTAGATTGTATGTTAAACTCCCAACGTGAGTAAAATTCCTAACCGGGGTTTAGGACTTTAATTTGCTGAGTTTTTCTCAACCGTCATAGTCAACCATCAAGTCCGTAAGATGGAGAATCGACGCGTGTTACAATTTGTAGTTGTATTTGAAAGGAATAAATTAACCCTAACTTATTTGTTTTATTGGCTTGTTAGGAAGATACCCGTGGTAAGGGCTTGTACTTGTAAACTTCTTAGGGTCAATCAGTATATAAATAAAGCAGTACTTTCGAATGTGTTCTTGTTGGGTTTTCTTGCTATTCCTGCTTTTGTAATTGTCTGGGGGATTGTGATTCACTTTCGCATGCGTTTAATTAAAAGATAAAAATCATGGTTGGTGACGCGTCCTGGGATGTCACATCTAAATGACCGTGAGAGAGTAGGGGTTGCCGCGTGCTCGAGGGTCAAGATGTGACAACCTCATTGATTTTGGTATTAGAACCTGGTCAATGTATGGAGTGATAAGGTGCAATGGGTTTTAAGATAGTTAGCTATGAAAACACCCCGTGCTTGTGCTTGTTTATTTGATTCTCTGATTGTAAGCGGCTCGTTCTTAGTTTTTAATTCCTTGTGGAATTGGAAATAAGGTTTATGTGATAATTCTATAAGACGAACAATCTTGATTCGAGAGCCCTTGAGAAAGGTAGTCAAAAGATGGGCTAGTGCTAAAGGAAAAGCATTAGGGGATCCTAGATTTGATGAAATCCTATGGGTGTTGGAAGCCTTAGGTATTTAGATAGGACAACAAGCTTAGACTTGAGTTGTTGTTGTTGTTGTTGCCGCCGTTGTTGCTGCTCTCTTGCCTTGTAAGTTTTATTTGTTGGAAAGGGGATTGACGATTGGTTGATGTTTAAGTGAGTTGAATAATTCTTGAAGTTTGAGTCATCCAAGTCCGCAAGGGTGAGTAATCCTGAGGTCACAACCTTCTGGATCAAGGAATTGGAGTAAGTGTTCATATTACTGGAATACTCAGAGGAAGATAAGATAGCATCGACAGAGTACCAATCGTAAGGTAACGTTAGCATGTAGTGGGAAGTAACCCAAGAAAGGGTTTTACCCAAAGGTACAGTCCTCGAGTGGAGTGCCTTCTTGAAGCATTCAATAGAGAATACTTTTTTGAGTGCACGTGAGAGCGAAAGGTAACTAAATTCCTGCAACTTCGTAAGAATCATTTGTCAGTTGTGCAATAGGAAGTTAAGTTTGTAGAGCTCTCGAAGTATGTACAGAGAATGATTGGGGATCTAGTAGACCGAGTCGGAAGGTCGAAGATGGTTTGAAATCGGAAATCAAGGATTAGTTGGTGCCCCTGAACCTAAAGGACGTGTTTTTGAGTGCGACTATCAAGGTCACGTCGCGAGAAAGTGTCTCATTAACCACTAAAGAAGCAACCTTAATAGCCGCAAGTGGGACAACTGACTGAGAATGCTCCGCAGAACAACTTCAGTCGCCCTTTGGCACAAGAATAAGTGTATGGCATTACCAGGAAGAAGGCAAAGGATTCACATGTTGTGATTACTAGTACAACATCCAATGAGATCACGCTGCTTATGCGTTAAGTGGTTTGGAGCTACGCATTTGTTTTAACTGAATATTTTGTTAAGTTGGAAAGGTTAAGACTGAAATCGTTGGAAGTGGTTCTTAGCATGTTGACCCCGTTAAAGGATTGTACGATGTTATAGTAGAACATCCTACCGCAGGTTCAAATTGTACGATGGTCATTAGCAATCAAGAGGAATTGATCAATTTGATTGTTTCGGCAATGTAAGATTTCGATGTGATTGTTGGAATGGATTTGCTTACTAAATATCGAGTTACAATGGATTGCTATTAGAAGGTAATCCAATTTAACCCATTAGGTAGGGTTAGTTTTGAGTTTACTGAAATCAAGAAGAACCCTTGATCCCTTCGATTTTATCATTGGAAGTAACTCATTTATTGGATAAAGATTACTAAGGTTATTGGACAACCATGTTCAGTACGTTAGTTGAGGAATAAAACATGGATCGTTGCACTTATGCATCAATTATCGATAGCTTAACCAAGGGACGGTCATGAGCAAGTATCCATTACCAAGGATGTATGACTTGTTTGACTCACTTCAAGGAGCTTCGATATGTTCCAAGATAGACCCTAAGACAGGCTATCATCAGCTAGGGAGAATATACCGAAAACGACATACCGTATGTGATTTGGTCGTTACGAGATTACCGTACTACCGTTTGGATTAACTAATGCGCCAGTTGCTTTTATGGATTCAATGGATTAAGTGATTAAGGCATATTTAGAAATTCAGAATCATGTTCATGGATGATATGTTGGAATATTCGATGAATTTAGAGGAACATGAACAACACTTGAGGATGGTGTTATAGATTATTTGAGAGCTTAAACAGTGTGCCAAGTTTAGTACGTGCGAGTTTGGGTTTACTTGCATTGTTTTGTTGGTTGTGTGATTTTGGATGAGGAATTTCTATGGATCCACCAAGATCAAGGTAGTCATGAATTGGCTAAGACTTATGACACTGATAGAGGTTCGAAGTTTTCTAAGTCAGACAAATTATTACAGATGATTCGTAGAAAGGTTCTCTACGATAGATACGTCTTTGATACGAAGGTTAATGAATGACATAAGAATTTGAATGGATGAATAAATGCGAGCATAATTTTTAAGAGCTTAAGTATAAGTTAATTACGGCACTAGTTTTGAGGATTTAATCTGGTATCGAAGATTACGAGATCTACAGTGAGGTGTCGTATAAGGGATTTGACTGTGTGGTAAGGCAACAAGGAAGATTGGTTGCTTACGTGTCACGACAATTGAGGTCATTGGATTTAATGGAAGTTTGATAAGTTTTATCTTGATGATTTGAGAAGTTGTAAGTATGGGATCATAAAAGATGATCTATTGAATGGTGATAATCTTTAATAAGAATTATAGTGGATGATTTACTCCCCGGAAGTCTTCGATTCTATAAAGGACCGGGTTGAATTATTTTGAGAGACGATTAAGATATGAATTTACCCAAGGTAGATTATTTCGGGAGATAATTACAATAGGGATTTGAGGAATGGATTTTGTCTTCAATGGATTAATGGTTAATTATCCCTTGATGCTAGATGGATGAGTGAGGAAATAACATTATCAATGATTTCTTCTCGAGGTATTAGTAAGGATTTGAAGAAGTACCCAAAAGCCTTTAGTGCAATAAATGACATTTGGTTTGCACTAATTTTTAAGTGATTGAGGTGAATTCTTAGTTTGGTTATTAAATGGACACGAAAGGAATGTTGAAAGAAAAATTGGTAGTTTGTGGAATTCGGACAGTGATTTGATGGAAATTCGGTAATAAGATTTCAAGTGCCGATAAGTGACCCCATGAAAATAAGCTCATAAGTTGACGAGCTAGATAAAGTTTTGCACTTTGAGGTGCTCAGACAATGTTAAAACTATGAGGCTTGGTATAGGACAAGTCAAAGCGAATAATACCTCTATGAGATTGTGCATGTTTTAAAGGGATTTTTGTTAGTAGTGGTGCAATTCAAAGATGCCCGTAACGACTGATCCGACAAGGGTGGGGAGTGGTCGCCGAGGCCTGAGTGCCTGAGCAAGGAGCGACTCTTGGTAGGCTTCTAGGATGTCAAAAAAAGCAGAAATGAACTAAACTACGCATTGTGCAAAAAGAAAGTGCTTGTGAGATAAAATTTTATCCGAGTGGTATAGCAAAAATATGGTCAAGCTTGTAAAACTCCAATCTATTGAAACAAGGTCAAAAAAAGAACAATCACTGGTTCGGAGATGGTCTAGCAGTTAGTGGATTTTGTTAAGATATCAGGGACAGGGTAAGGACAACACAAAGCTATCAGAAAAGCGATACAAACAAAAGACTAAGACTGTTGGAATATTTTGTTTAGTATTATGTTTTCCTTAAGGTGTTGTCAATGATCAGGAAATGTCAATTTGGACACTACTAGTACCTTAGGTTAGCGGTATGTGGGATAAAGCTCTATAGTTCCAATCAAGGATTCAGAACTGGGAGGTGACAATAAAGTTGCTTTTGGCAAAATCGAATAATCCATAGCCTTTTGGAACCAAAGACAGTTTGGGCGGGATTTGAAGTGATTTGGCAGCACTGAAAGTCTTTGACAGCATTATAAGGTAAAATGAACAATTAGGGAAAATGATTATATGATGAGGCACTAATACCCTCATCAGTTTAAGGATGCAGAAAGTCTTGCAAATTTCGATGATGAAATTTTGTTAAGGGGGGAAAAGTTGTAACATCATAAATTTCGACCCATCTTGGGATATATAAAAGGGTTGTTTCTTGATACACTGCTAGTCACGACTACCTTGAATTGATCACTCAATGGTAACCGACATATTCGAAAAAGCAATTAAGAATCAATACACGTATGACCAGTGAATTCAATGAATGATAGGCTGCTCGACCATAAGGATCAAAGATGAATGATACCACATTATTGTAGGCTAATTAGTAAATGGAAATAAATTGATTCAGCAAAAATACGAGATCGGATTGCGGGTGATTCTACACGACTTTGATATTGGCTACGAACGACATTAAACCAATTTTCTTTCGGCCCTATATTCAACGTGAGCAATTAACCCTCGTGATTATATGGCAATCAAGGATCACCCTAATTTGAATAGGCACGAACGTGGATTGAAAATATTCAACCACGGGTCAATTTCACATAAAAATCCTAAAAGTCGCCTGGTAGTTTAGGTCATGCTAGAGTTGCAATCGGCGAATTTTAATCTTGATTTTCAATATGGTTTCTGGTATCGAACTTTCAAGGATGTCGAAACTAAAATATTGGGCATTACCCCATTGATTCTTGAATTTATCGGTAAGCCTGGGAATTATCAGAAAATGATTTAATGGGCCGAAAAATTGGAACAAAAAAGAATTGGACCAATCGTAGGCCCAATGGGCCTTGCACCTATGAGGAGTCGGCCACGTGGGCCTAAATGAGCCCAAGTGGGCCCAATGAAGCCCAACTTCAAGCCTTTGAGCCCAAACTGATTTTCTTCTAGCCCGTATTAAATCTTGGCCCATATATGCATATAGTACGATGTACTATACTTTAAGAAATTACCATTTTACCCCTTCTAGAAGTGGCATTCAATGTTGGAGGACAAAAGCCAAGAAAATCAAGGAAATTTATGAAGGGAAGTGATGTTATGGAAGGGAAATTGGACTTGGTCTCTCTCTCTCTCTCTCTCTCTCCCTATTGTTGCAGCCCATTTCCACATTTCTCCCCCTCTTCCTCACTTTTTCTCCCTCATTCTCTCTTTTCCTCTTGTTTTCTCCATGGTTTTTCCCCTCAGATGCCCCCTTGACCAACCAGACCATCCTCACCCGCCATCTTTGCCTCCTTGCCGCTGTTTTGAAACTACCGTGCCACTATGGTGCCACCCGTCCATGGACGCTAAGCCATGTCTCTCTTTCTCTTTGCTCTTCTTTTCTCTTCCTTTTCTTGTTGTTTTTGCTATTTTCCCACCATAACCACCCTTGCCACCACCACCGCCCAACGTGTAGCCACTGAAGTCAGTGAGCTAGCCGCACATCGCCAGCCACCCCTGGTCGTCGCTGGCCACTCATATGGCTATTTCCGCACTACTATCGCCCTTCCACGTGAACAGTAATCCGGGGCTATTTTGGCCTATTTCAGCCACGATTCATCATCCGTTGTCAAGCTTATCTCTCATAGCCCTCATTCCCCCCTATGCGCCGGTGCCACTAGATTCTTGACCCAAGTAAGTTAATTTCATAATTCTTGTTTAGGGGTTAATCTTGCTTAGGGATTAATTAGTGTATTTGTGTACTTGTGATTAATTAAGGTTGATTGGTTGATTATGCTGGTTAGTTAAGGCTAACTAGGGTCAGTTTAGTAATAAAGTAACTAAGGTTAATTAATTATAGTAACTAAGGTTAGTTTTAAAGTAACTAAAGTTAGAATTTAATCATGGTTAGGTTAAATTGACTATGGTTGGTTTAATTGATTAACCATGGTTAGTATTATTTATTTTTATTTATTTATTTAATTTCGGACAAATTTACTATTCACAATTACTGCTCACTTGATATTGTTCATACAAAAGCAAATTTTGGTCTCAAATTATTGTGTTCTTGATTATTAAGGCTTGTTGAAGTGCAAATTGTTGATTATTCCCGAGAATTGGAGAATGTACGTGATTGTTGATTGGTTCAAATTAAATTTTGGAATTGTCAATTAATACCGTAGGACATATTAAGTGGGTTATTTGAAATGGCATGTCGCATGAGCATGAGCAATGTTGCATTCATGACAAAGCAAAGACAAGAATGAATTGATTGATGATGTGTTGCATGATCACATTAAATTGAAAACCCAGCGTTGCTAGATGACTATCAATCTTTTGGGGTTTTGCCGTGGTTGTTTGGTCGTTGACTTCGGTCAGATGCCTGACGAGGGGGAATCAGCTGTGGGGTTGCAATAGTGGAGAAGCCCCATACTCTTATCAGTTGCAGGGTTATGGTAGTGGGCAGGTCCTAAGCTCCTTCAGGAATGCCGTCGGTGGGGGGCATAGCCCATGACGTCGCCATGCCTCGAGGTAAAGAGGACGAAGCTAGCTTGGCCAGAAACCGCTAACTATAAGATTGTGCTGTGGCCTAAGGGGGAGGGGTCATAATAATCGGAGCATATATGGATCTTGAGACATGAGAAAACTATGTGTAATGCTCTGATTATTCACATGCCTCTTAATGTCATAATGATTTGAATGACAATTTTGCAAGTTGCGTGTGCCAAGGCCAAGTAGGGTCGCTTGTTATTGCACATGTTTATTATACTGTCTTCTGTTATCATTTTCTTTGAGGTGGTGTTGATTGATTTGATAGATTAGGTTGTATGTTAAACTCCCGAAGTGAGCAAAGTTCCTAACCGGGGCTTAGAACTTTAACTTGCTGAGTTTATCTCAACCCGTTGTGGTTAACCATTTTCAAGTCCGTAAGATGGACAATCAACACGTGTTACGGTTCGTGGCCATATTTGAATGGAGTAGATTAACCTTGGCTTGTTGGTTTCATTGGCTCGTTAGGAAGATGCTCATGGTAAGGGCTTGTACTTGTAAACTTCCTAGGGTTAATTAGTAGATAAATAAAACGATTCGCTTCCGCATGTGTTTAATTAAAAGATAAAAATAATGGTCGGCGACACGTCTTGGGACATCACATCTAAATGACTACAAGAGAACAAGTATTGCCGCGTGGTCAAGGGTCGAGGCATGACAAAATTTGTCATCATAGAATCAAAAACATCATAATGCACTAAATCAAGTATATCTAATTTTCTCAAATGAGAGTAGTTTTTTAATGCAACTTTATTATGTTTTCCTTTTAAATAGTGAGCACACTTCTTCGGTGTTGCATTTTTCATTCCTAAAAGGAGCTTCTTCTTGGCCAATTTTGACAAACACTTCTCACTAATATAACTGAGTCTCTTATGTCATAATTTAAATCTCTCTTTGTCATCTACTGCATTAATTTTGTCAATGGACAACTTTGCCTACATAATGTATAACGAAAAACATTTCTTGCCTTTAGCAATAATCATTGAACCTTAGTGAGCTTCCATCGACCATTATTGAAGGTGTTATAATGCTCCTCATCATCCAGCTTACGTGTGAAAATCAAATTCAAACAAATATCTAGTAAAGTTCTTCATTATCGAGAAAATTGGACAAAATTGGATGAGCAAAGTTCTTCTCTAGATAATACTAGACATACATGGCAGCGGCAACATCAAGAACACTATTCTTGGCAAAACACATGAAATTCACAAGAGATAAGGATAAATCTCACTAAACACAGGTTCGGTTCACCCACAAAAACCCTATGCAAAGAGCACCAATCGACCTACAATTGTCATCTTGATGAAAACTAGATAGCACTCTCTTTCCTATATTTTCTACTCTCTCTCTTTTGCTACTACCTCACAGTTAATCCTTTTTTTTGCAGTTACCACATAAAATAGAAAGAAATCTTATTTCTCCATGTGAATTATCATTCTTTGGGCCTACAATTCATTGAGTTTCCTTCATAAAGGGGTATACCCAACCTAACATGTTAATATAAGAGAGTAAACATAAGTTTGATCTAAGCCAAACCACTATAATATTTATGAGTAACATCTTCAGTTTTTTCTACTTATTTTCATATTTATTTGATAGAGGTATACCATACTTGATATCATCAACTTACTATTGCATATATTAAACTGTTCAGGCACATGCCAAATTTGATTTTGATAACTCCACAAAAATACATCAAGTTGTGATAATCAACTTATTCATTCACCTCTAAGTTGCATATTTAGTGATAACATCTTCAAGGATTGTCTAATCAAGGGATTCGCCAATCCCTACTTGTGTTTAGAAATAGGATTTGTCAATTCATCACATAATGTTCCTTCGTTAAGGATTGCCTAAGCATGGATTCGTCAATCCCGACTTGTGTTAGGTATGATAGGATTTGTCAAACTATCATACAATTGTCCCTTCTCCAAGGGTTATTTAGGCACAGGTTCGCTAATCCATGTTTGCGTTTAGAAATGACATGATTCATTGATCTGTCATGTGATGTTCTCGCCAAAGATTGTCTCTGTACACGATTTGTCAATCCCTTACTCAGGTCTACAAATGATAAGATTGTCAAACCGTCATGTGATATCCCTTGTCAAGCATTATTTAGGAATGGGATTAGTCAATCCGTGTCTGCTAGGATTTGTCTATCCTTTGTAATTTCCTCCTTCAATATGTATTTTCTAAGCAAGAGATTCGTCAATCCCTCATTCTCGCTTATGGAATGAAGATCAGTTCCAAGGGCTGGNAACATCTTCAGTTTTTTCTACTTATTTTCATATTTATTAGATAGAGGTATACCATACTTGATATCATCAACTTACTATTGCATATATTAAACTGTTCAGGCACATGTCAAATTTGATTTTGATAACTCCGCAAAAATACATCAAGGTGTGATAATCAACTTATTCATTCACCTCTAAGTTGAATATTTAGTGATAACATCTTCAAGGATTGTCTAATCAAGGGATTCGCCAATCCCTACTTGAGTTTAGAAATAGGATTTGTCAATCCATCACATAATGTTCCTTCGTTAAGGATTGCCTAAGCATGGATTCGTCAATCCCGACTTGTGTTAGGTATGATAGGATTTGTCAAACTATCATACAATTGTCCCTTCTCCAAGGGTTATTTAGGCACAGGTTCGCTAATCCATGTTTGCGTTTAGAAATGACATGATTCATTGATCTGTCATGTGATGTTCTCGCCAAAGATTGTCTCTGTACACGATTTGTCAATCCCTTACTCAGGTCTACAAATGATAAGATTGTCAAACCGTCATGTGATATCCCTTGTCAAGCATTATTTAGGAATGGGATTAGTCAATCCGTGTCTGCTAGGATTTGTCTATCCTTTGTAATTTCCTCCTTCAATATGTATTGTCTAAGCAAGAGATTCGTCAATCCCTCATTCTCGCTTATGGAATGAAGATCAGTTCCAAGGGCTGGACCAATAAATCTAGCAGGCCTGTGCTTGGAGGTGGCGATAATGACACTCCTCTGAGTGTAAAATTGCAGAACCAAAAGGAATGGAGAAAGAAGGAAATGCAGAAGCAGTAGGACCTGCAAAGCAAAAGGAAGGGCAAAGTTATTCTCTTTGAAGATTGTTGCCATTGGTGAAAACATCGTTAATGTCATAGCTAGAACCATCAAGAAAATATCTGCCTATTAAATCAAGAAAGAGAAAGAGATGGAAAAAGAGGAGGAGGAGAATGATGCAGTTGAAGCATCTGCAATAGAATTTGCTGCAACGCCTATTGAAACAGAATTACAGAAAGTGATAAAAGAAGAAATTGACTCTACAGTGTTTGTTCTCTTGAAGGACTGGACAGGGAAAGTGATGTAAAAACTAGAGTATCTAGCGGAAACAGTAACAGCTAGTGAGACCAAATTCTATGAGACTTATGGTGTGTTGAAGAACACTGAGGGAAGTATCAAGACCTATGGAGTGTGGATCATTCACATGAGGGCAGCTCAAGATTGGTCAGAGTTTCGGGAAATTTATCTCATTCTCACCACAGTCAATCGCAACAAGATCAAAATCTCAGATAATATGCAATTAATTGCTGATGTGAATCTTTATATGCTCTGATACATATCTCTGTCATAATGTTTCTTGCTCAGATATGTTATCTGCTATATGGATTTATCCTTTGATAAATGGATTATACATATTTGGTAAAAAGCTTTGCTATGTATACTTATGGCTAGGGGCAGCATTTTGTCTCCTATCATTGATTATGCTCTTAGGTGAATTCATACTACACCACTCATATTGCTGCATAAGAAAGGTGGGGGTTTTGCCATCATTAAGAAAAGGAAGAATAATGGATAATTTGAAAATCAGTGTTGAAATCCCTTCAATTATTTTGACGATAACAAAACCTTACCAAAGTATTTGATGAGTTCTTTGAATGAATGCAGAAGAAGAATCGCTGGTTAAAGAGCTACTACGGGTCTTCAGCTACACGTGGATTGAGCGTAACAATGATACACTTTGAAGATCAGAATTGCGGAAGTTATACGTGCGATATCGTACATAAAAGTTTTCAAATATGAATCAAGCTCATGGAAATTCAAATATCTAAGACCTTATCAAAAATATTATTGTGACATTCCGTACACGATAGCATATCTAGTTTGGTGAGATATTCCGTGGTTTCTTTTCTTTGTTGCTAATAGAAAATTATTAGACTGGTTTCATGAAGAAAATATTCACTATAGGCTTGTTAACTGGATTAATTGGAAGATATTCCAAAATGTTGATTTAATGGACTAACGACTACAACATTTAAGAGAACTCAAGATTGATACAACGGCTGTCATTCAAGCTTCAACCTTCACATCTGAAGATCTGTAAATTCAAGAAATGAATCCGAGAAGACTACCAATTGAATTGTTGCACCCTCGTGTACTTGTAAACACAAATTCATTATCAAGAGCTTCAAATTTGCAAGTTCTTTTTCGAGAGTTGAGAGTTCATGAGAAAATCTTTTCTGAATACTTGTTATTCATCTGTAAACACTTGTGAGTGTGAGAGCGATAAAAAGAAAGGTTATTACATGCGCTTGCACAAAGCTATTAGTTTTGCAAATGCATGATGTTGTAACTTTGTCTAAGTGTTTAGTAAAGAAATTTGTAAACCCCCTGTGGGATCAACGGTGGGTGTATGAGCTCTGGTGCTGCTGTGGGGCACGGGCAAAAAGAGAGTTAATTTTGTGGTGGAGCATCAACAGAGGAATTGCAGGAGAAACAAGTTCCGTGAAAAAACATTTTGTAATATTGGTTGATGCAAATGGAAAAAGACCTGATTAGACTGCTAGAGTTTATGCGAGCATTAATTTTGCAAGAGAAATAAATTCGATGCGAAATCTTTTTGTAATACGTGTTGATACAAGTGGATAAGACCTGATTAGATTGCTAGGGTTTAGAGAGTGGAGTAAGCACAACCATAATCAAACCACTACCAATGATGTCTCAACGCATTTATTCCTATCTCTCATCATTATTGCGTATACTTGCACATATCGCTTTTATTGTTGTTTTCACACAACTGTCTGCAGAAGTTTTAAAGTTTATATTGTTTAAAATGTTAAAAAAAAAAAAATTACACTCACACTAAAAGTCTATACTTGGTTACCTTTCAACTAATTTGCCGCTCTTCAAAAGTCTATATTTGATTACATTTCAACTAAATCACAATTAGAGCCAAACCACTAGCAATGTTCTGTCAATACTATTTATTCCTATCTCTCATCATTATTATGTATATTGGCATATATCATTTTTATTGTTGCATTTTCACAACTATCCATAGAAATTCTACTTATAACTTTTAAAGTATTAAAAAAAAATCTATATTCATATTAAAAATCAAAACTTAGTTACATTTCAGTTAATTCAATCTTCCTTCTCGATTTTATGTCGAGAATTGATAGTCAATGTCAAAGCTTTATACATAAGTTTTCATAAAAAGGGTTTTTACTTTGGAGTCCAAGGTCAAAAATCGCAATCATCGCGGGACAAGTGCGAATGAACGTAATTCTATCACGCGCCCACCTCAATTTGATGTACTAACTCTTCAGATCGGTAGTGCATGATGACCTGAGGAAACTGTGAGCCTTACTGATGTCAAGCAGAATAGTGAAGTGCCTTCGTGACTAGCTCGAAGAGATATATCATCTTCTAGCCCGAGATGTGGGGTTCATCAGGAGTATAATATTGTAGAGTTGTGACGTATGGGACGATAAAAATAATAATTTACGAAGCCAACGGAAGCCTGAATTGGAAAAGCTGAGTCCCTCCCAATCATCTGCAATCATTGCCATCTTTACTTCACCCTCTCTCATCATTCTAATGGGCGAGGCAAGTCTATCTCTCTCTCTCTCTCTCTCTCTCTCTCTCTATGTTATCTTAACTCTTTTTCTCGATCACATCATCTTTATCCCCATCTTTTCAACCATCACGTCATTACACAATCTAAGCGTTGAATTATCTAATGACAAAAGGCAGATGCTGTGCCACGCGTCCCGTTCAACTGAAGGGAGATTGATGTCATGGGTACGAATTTTGGACTTTAGGATGGGGAAAGAGTAAAGAAATCAAATGCAATTAAAGGTGTGCCCGCCGGGAAATGTTGGTCCGAAGTTATTTTGTTTGATATTTCGTGCAGAAGATCTCGATATCCTTTAAAAGTAAAATCTCCAAAAAGTATTTCGTTTTCTTGAAAATAAAAAAGATATGAAAAAAATTAAGAGGTTAAAGTATGTAAGTACTGACACATTGAATAAGAAACATAGTCCTATTAAGTTATCAATAAAAAATATATATCTATTGGATATTTGGAACAGCTTTCAATGATATCGAAAGATACCTATTTCTTGATGAAAACATATGTAACAACTAAGGATCCAAGAAGTGCCCATGATTTATAGGAGGCTTATTGATAGAGAGAGAAGAATTAGGTGTGTAAATAGGCTTGTTTGGTCCGAATTCCCAAAAGTATTCGATTCGATCTAAATACAAAGGTATCTATATTTTTTATGACCTAACCCACCAAATAAAGAGAATGATTCGGGTTATCAAGTTTCATATTGTGAATGTGTTTAGTGTTCAATAAACACTATTTACTATGATTGTTTTGGTTTCGAAATAAGTTCAATAATGTGTTTCAGATCAATTTGGGCTTATGACCCAAAATTAAACCGAATCATTAGAAGCCCATTGTTTTACTTACCATCGAAACCAAAGAGAAACCCGACTCAAAAAGACTTGAAATATTTGGCTCAAGCTGGTACGGGTTTCGGTCCATACAATTTCCTAGGCACCCTAATGGGTGCCGTTTAGGATTAAGAATTCTTAGATGTCACATAGGTTATTAACATGTGATTGGGCAAATTTCTATCCTAGACAAAGTTTGACATGACGCAATTGCACATGCCTACATGTTTGTAGCTCGGATTATATCCAAGATCAGTAATTTTTCTTAGGAATATATTAGATCTCCTTATAACAGCTACTAACAAATGACCCAGATCATTATTGGTAGTAAACATTGTCGAGGACTGAAAAGTTTATCGATGTTAGTAAATACATCAACTATTGTGCTAAATGTCCTCACATGTATGGTTTTATTCGGATTAGTTCCTCTTAGTCTTGGATTTATTCTCCACAAAAACATTATAACCTAAACCTTCATTTTTATGAAGTGGGAATAGTGAGTGCAACTCTTCAACTTTGTCTACATGGCAACTTTGAAGGTTACCAAGAAATAAAAATCACAAAAGAGATAGAAAGATTTAGGACTCCAAAGATCTAGTAGATTATTGTGACATCACATATAGGTTCTAAACCTTTTTTATTTATCCAATATGTCCATGCAAGCGCCTATAGTAATCCCTCCAGTGAAGGCACCTATCTAGACTGCATTCCTTATTTTAACGTACCAATACCTGCACACCTCGTGCCTCTCATTGGTAAGAGAATATTTTTCTTCTCCTCCAACTTGAGAATACCCCTGAAAATTATTACATCCCATAGTTCATATAAAGAACTTAAGTCCAAAATCTCATAATTGGGACATCCTCTAATTCAGTCGGGGCAACATCTCAAAACTCTATTGCTACGTGCAAGACAGATTTATTATGGTTAGTCTTGATTTGACCCTAGTATTACTCTGACCTAACTAGATGTTGGATACAAGAAGTGTAACTTCATTAGGATCTTTAAAGGTCTATATGTAATTGGAAATAGATCCAAAGATTGAATCTTTCAATAAAGGATTATTACCATATAAAACTTAGGTTGTACATGACAAAATTTTTGCTTTTCTATTTTTTCGTTCCCGAGAACAAGTTTAGAACAAAAATCTAAGTGGTATCGCAATTTTATTTTTCTATTTTTGGAACAAATTTCTATTCTAAAAATAGATTTGAAATAGTTAAAAAAATTTCTTCTCTATTTCTAGAACAAAAGTGAGAAATAAAAACTTTTCTCATCGCTCACTTCCACCACCACCTGCTCGCCTACCTCTATCACTAGTTGTCGGCCCCCGCCCCTACTGCCGATCACCAGCCCCTGTTGCTGCCACCCACCTCCCATCATCGGTCACCTCCCACCTCCAACAGAATAAGAAATTTTATATTGTTGTCAAATGAATTTTTATTCTAAAAATAGAAATTTTATATCAAAATCAAATGTCTATTTTGTCTCAAAAATTGGTTCGATGAATAAAAATAGAAAAATCAATTTCTAGAATAGAAATTTTGTCATGAGCAACCTTAATACTGATACGCCAGTGACGACTTTAGTTTCTGTTAAATTTTATTATAAAATTGCTTAGTTTATGTCACATGCCTATTGACAGATATATTAGTCTGGGGTTTTACCCTCAGTTTGTCACAAATGTGTCGATTTGTGTTTTTTCATGGTATATATCCAATTTAACAAAAAATAATAAAGGGTAAATTAAAAAAGTTTGGAATTTTTGATGGTCAATAAATTAGTTTGGATAAATTTATCTCTAATATATTAATTTTGAGTTTTTCTGATATGAACCTTTCATTAGAGAAGAGGACAAAACTACCTTAAACCAGGGAAAAAAAAACTAGTGATGTGTTTAACATAGATGTAGTAGTATTTTATTTTTATTTTTTGTCTTGATCACGGGGATCATATATCAAAATATTTGATACAGAATTTTACACGTCTTCATGTGCTTGATTATATTTATGAGAAATTTAAATTAACAAATTAACGAGTAAAAGAAAGATCAAAAATTAATCAAAAGATGGCCAAATAGATCAAGCGTGGCCAACTTAAGCCAGGCTAATGTGAGCTATGGTGAATAAAATAGATCTGCCTCCAAAGACAACCAAGGGTGACGAAATCGTCTTCGCCGCTATAGCATCTTCTGCATACAAAATTGAGTTCGTCGCCATTGGTAATCTATGGCAACAAAATCTAGTCCGTCCCCCTAGTGCTACAATGACTACCGCCCATCCCGTCAAGTATCTACGGCGTCTAGAATCGATTCAATTTGAAAGTCGGGTATCAACGAGCGACGAAATTTATTTCTCACCGTCGCTGCTGCCATCTCCTGTGGCGAAATGTACATTTGGTCCCCAGTGGATAACGCTTAGAACTTTTCGGGATAAAAACACAGGGGACCAAAGTTTTCTTCGCCATTGCTTTTTGGCAACGAAATCTTTTGGACCCACGGCGACAAATTGAGCGGATATCTTCTGGTGCATTTTCAGCCGGAACAGGAAATTTTTTTAGGTGTGGAAAAGTATTGCGGAGCGTTTTTCCAAAGACCCCACAGCACCCAACAGATAAAAAGAGAAAAGGAGCCTTGAAAAGGAAAGGGACAAGGCCTTTGTCTACATCGGTCTCGCTCAATTCTTCTCTCCTCTTATTTGGTAGAACTTGTCTCCTGCAAGTTTCATATGCCTCAAATCATTTTTGTTTACTGTAGTCTTTTGAGGGAACTGTATCGGGAAATTGTACCGACACTTGCAAAATGCAAAAATGTGTATGTCAAAAACGGGTTGAGTAGATAAACCCTATGCTAATGCTGCGGGGGAATGATGAAGTTTAGGCGAAAATCTGTGAATTCGAAGATGAAAACAATCTATACTCATCATAAGAATTCATGGGGAAGGTACAAAGTCGACAAGAAAAGAAAACGTGATTTTTGTGCAACTCTAGAATAATATTTAAAAGCGAATTCCGTGAGACCCAATGTGTGCCAAATGAGCATATAGAAGGAATGGAGAATGTTACCTCGGATGATGTTTGGACATTCATGTAAGGAAAGACTTATGGAAGACAGGTAAAGAGACCCAGGAAAAATCTGGAAAATTCAGATCTTTTGGCAGATTGATATAGACGAGCTCTCAACTATGCAGGGGGATCTCAGCTGAGCTGACAGATTGATAGAATGTTGTTTTACTCTGTTATGTCATGGACGTCTCCCACCCTATTTGATGTGACCGCGCGCCTTCTTGGGCTCATTAAACAAGTTACGTGTTGTCCTGAAAGTAGATAACCAGACTAAATCCAAGAAGAGAGTAGAGCAAGCTCTGGAACATCATTTGACACAGGATCAAACATAATGCTTCAGTGCGAGTATCGAAACACCGCTTGTTCACACAATTGAAACTGGTCATCAAAGCAATTTTTGCACATGCCTTTGCAACACCTATGATGTAAGAGCAGCGTCCTCGGAGACTGTAATCTAGTTTACACGCGTTTGCTGGAAATATGAAAGTCTACCTACTCACCCACCATAAGACTAAAGATAAAACAATAAATTCATATATACGGGGGAAAATATGGTGCAAAATCAAAGGCAACCTCCCCAAGAAAAATGCATGCAATATTTCTTCATAAAAGATTGAAAGATGGGCTGCCAGAAGCAGTGTAATGAACAATATGCCTTCAGTTTCTCTCACTCGTACAATCTGCAATGTCACAATTGAAAAGAACGGGCATTTAATCAAAGAGAAGAACTTGGAGTGAACACTCCAAAATGACTACATAAAGAATTACTCAAAAAACTGCAATTATAGAGAGAAATTGGTGGACTAGTCATGACCCTGGCTTCCAGAAATTACTTACTTTCTGAAAAGCATACTATGCAAGCTAGTTCCTCAAGGAAATATTATCCAGTGCATTTTCGAAGGCTACAAAGAGGAGAAAGCAGACTAATACCAATGATGCAGACTCGAAAAACACAATTCCTAGTTAAAATACGTTGTGATGTCCTATCATGGATATGCATGAAAACTTTCAAGGGGTAACTATAGCAGCATACATGTCAAACTGAACAGTTTATATCCATAAATCCAGTAAAAGAAGAATCCATTGAAGACGGGTGCCTGTGTAGCCCAACTCCTGATGATGAGACTCTTGCTTTACTTTGCAACTCCACAGTAGTGTCTGATAGAGACACCAGTAGAATCAGAATTTTGGAAATCAGATTTTAGATTAGTCATCAATAGGTGCTCGTCCACCCACACTATTCTGCCTTTGTAAATAAGAAGAGTTCCTACTTTAACTATTCTTAGAAGCTCAATATCTGAAATCCTTAATTATAGTCGAGTTATAAACAAACTCAAAATTATATTGAGAATGTTGAATTATCAATATCTCCAATGCAGATGGCACTGCACACTAATTTGCCACGACATCTCTAAAACATGTATCACTGAATGCATCCACCAGAAGAGGTGGTAGCAATCACAGGCGAAAGGAGACAAAAAGAAATAACAGGATATACACAATGAAGAAAGTAACAATATCATAGCAAAACTTTCTATTGCTGAGCACATATGTGTGAGAATAAAAAGTAATTGGAATTCCTATTCTCCAACATCCTCTCCAGTATCTTATGAGCATCTAAGTTGTGGTGATATAAATGTTTTCCGATTTGGTGATCACAGTCCTGACCAAAAGTGAGCGTATGTGGACTTTGCCAAGTTGCCAGAGATTCAACCAAGGTGATCCAAAATAGTACTTCATTTAATTTCAGCAGAAACTTTACATGTTAATTTTTATTTAGCTATTCCTTGATTGCTCTTTCATCTTTGTTAAGGAGAATGGAAAGGAGAGGGGAACAAGAAAGCAATAGAACATGTGCAATGGCTGCATCATGGAAAGCAGATGCACTTCACAGTATTTCTTTAACAGGCTTCGTCATATTAAAAAACTTGTCAAAGCTGCCTCTAGCAGCCAAGGCAGTCAAAGCTATTCTATGTTCATAGACAACTGCCAAGGAAGCTCTTCAGGTAGGCGATGGGGGAAAATTGTTTCCTCAGTCAATTTTGTGCCTATACATGGAAACTTGTCATCTGTTCATAAATAACTGAAACTGAAATTTTCCACAGAATCCACACTGTGCATAGCATCCATGGTACTGTGCATCTCCAAAAGTTCAATAAACCAAAGGAACTGAAGAATAATCTCTATCATGAAAGGAGGAAAATTAACAACCAGACTCCAGCCCAAGCCCCTCATGCCATTATCAGTATCCATATCTAAGGTCATAATGAGGGTTTTCATCTTCATTAGGTTCATTTAAGTTTTTTCTTCAATATAATTATATATAGGTTCCTTAAAGTTAGCTGATAATTATTTTTATTTCAACTCAAGTTTTGTCTTACTTGAATACTCCTAAATACTCGAGAGTCCTACATGTATGAAGAAATTCTAAAGGAAAGGGAGAGAGGTTAAGTGATTATCTGTTGTCCTCCCCCTACCACAATTTAGTAAGCATTTTCAGGTGCAGATTCCATTATCAAAGAACTATTATATGTTTCTCGCATTTAAGAATTCAGATTTACAAATCCTGGAGACACTCAAGCATGTAGTTACTACAATATCTATGCATTTACATGTACTTGAAAAGCTACAATTATAGCTATCTGTCTTCAAACATCTCTTTCTGTTTCGAATTGGGAGGTACCTTCCCGACCTTAGAACATAACATCCGAGACCTATAGACTAATACTTTACATCCACTGTTATAGACATTGACCAACATAAGAATAATACCAGGAAAATGTTTATAGACTCAAAATGATGCCTGTTTCCAATTTCCAACTAAGCAATATCATCCTTTTAATTTGCCCTCTTTTCGATCTTTTGACAGCACAACATAAGTACACTGATCCCCACTAGGCAACTTACATAAGTACATTTTACAATTCATCACCAGTCAGGGGAAGTTTGATCATTCCATGGAGAGCCAAACAAAGAAATGATAAAGTGTAGTCAAATGCCTCCGTTGAAAGTAAACCAGTACTCAGTTCATAGACCAGGAAAATGTTCTTGCTCACGGTAAAGGCAATGATGCTCAAGATGTAAAGTAACTAACCAAACAGTTCACTCGGAGCCCAAAACGCAACCTTCATGGGACGATAGGAAGATCCTACTAATCAGTCAGCCTTCCAGACTGATTTGCTCTATCTGACAGGTTTCGAGTGACTGAAAGAAACATCAATAAGGAATCAAAGCTCTAACATGGTTGCTATAAGCTCAAGACAAACATGAAAGCAAGAAATCCATGGAGGTGAAAGACAAACTACAGGTCCACAAAGCCTGCATTTCAACCCAGTAACAAGCACACCGCACGTGATATCGATTCCACAGAACTCCAACAAACACTACGCGACTACCCAAAGACAATTGGATCAAAACAACACCGGCAATCAAAACCCACGAACGCAGGATCCACTTCAGGGCGCAACCGATGAGGACCATAGCAAAGAGAGCGAATTTGAAGAGGAAATCACCCAGAGAGGGGGAGATCGCGGTGTCCTAGGGTCCTCGAGGAGAATCAATCGCGTTGATGGGAAGCGAGGCAGACGGAGAGATCGAGCCGCGCCTGCCGACACTGGGAGCGCTTGAGGGCAGTGCCGCCGCTGGCGCAGAGGCTGCGGACGGCCTCCGCCTCGTCGGGGCAGGCCTCGGACACCAGGCACTGGGCGAGGGCGCCGTTCAGGTGCCGGCACGCCGAGGCGCGGGCGAGATCCGACGGGACGCGGCGGTGGCACTCGCGGAGCGCGCGGTGCAGCCGCTCGCACCCTCCGGCGTCCATGGCATGACTTTTGCGCGCGGAGGTCCGAGGAGGTGCGCGGGTGGAAAGTGCGAAATGGGCGCAATCGCGCGGGGAACGACGGCGTTTCGGGGGACGGCGACGTCGGCGGCGGCCGGTTGCTTTTGGCCTTCCGATGATCCGTTAGGTTTTGACGGACGAGAAAACTCGTTTTTTTTTTTTTTTTTTGGTCAGAGACGAGAAAACTAGCTACGTAGCGCTTTTTTTCATTAAAATTTCTGTTATTTTATCACTGATGATTTTGACGGCAGCACGCGAGGAAAATCTCTAAAATTAAAAAGGTCAAAAACTCTAAATCAATATATCAATAATAAATTCACACAAATTAATTTTTTATTACCAAAAATAATATCAAATTAATATATTTATGATAAATTTATTCAAAATAATTTTAAAAAAAAATCCCAAACGAATTTTTTTTCAACTGCAAAAAGCTCTAAATTAATATATTCATAACAAATATACACTCTATTAAATTGAATTCATAAAATCAGTACAATCATGACAAACAAAAAGTAAAATCTCAAATTAATATACCACTTAACTGTCACAAATCATCAAACTCAATAATTTGATAGTAAAATTTAACATAAATTAATATAGCATAAATTTGTCACAAGTATACTAATTTATGGTTTCTTATGATAAAAATTAGTTTGAAATAAATTTATGATAAATATATAAGTTTGGAGTTTTTCATGGTATTAAACCACTTTAAAAAGAATATGAAGATAAGAATTGTAAAGATATAGATAATTCAAAATTTTGAGAAAGAGATTGAAGTGTACATTGGAGAGGTTTAGGGCCGTGATAGCACCGACTTTTAGGGAACAAATTTCAAGCCCAACTTATGTGTTGGTCCATTGAACAAGCCCAATCATTACTCTTGCAAAAGTCAATTTCGGCTACCACTCAATTCATTGGGTCCAAGGTTAAAAGTTGTTAAAATTATGATTGCCAACCCACTACCTAGTTGTTGATTTACAAGATTAATTGTCCACTGCGAGGCTCCTAATCACCTATATAGCAATTGGAGGCTATTATGGCCTTGTTTGGTTTAGTATTTAGAAGGGATTTTGGGGATCTAAAAAATTTGTGGTCAAATACAAATGGTGTTCGCTTCAATTTTTGAAAGATTTTGGAAAGATGCAATTGCATCTCCAAAAGGTTACGACGCCCTTTGGAAGAACGAAGGATTGGAGATGTATTGGGAATTAGCTTTTTTCGAAATGCAACTTCATGGTTTAATGAAAATTTGTCTTTTTCCCATCTCGCCCTCAGTTATCAAACATAATTCCAAATTTTCCCCTAAAATAACCAAAAACCTAAGAGACGCTTCTCTCTTCATTTGTGTCTTTGTTTGCTCGGATTTGGGTAGCACTCCCTTGTCCCCAATCTCTCTCGCTACCGAGATGCCACTTTCCTTGCAATCCTCTCGTCGTCAAGCTCTCTTCCCTTACAACCACCCTCGAGCACTCTTCCCCAACCTGCGTTCCCTCGCACTCGTTGCCAAGGCCGGTGGACAAATTTGGAGGGTCTATGCATTTGGTTTTAGTTAAATGCATTAAATCCTAGTTATCAAGGGTGTTGATTACAATATTTATTTTTTTTAAAAGTATTAAGGATGTTGATAGTTTCAAGAGTCATGATTGCATAATGGTTTTAAGAGTCCTTATGGTTATAGAATTCTAAGAGTCATTTTGGTTTGCTTAATATAATCATTCCATAAAAAGAGATGTAATTTTATTTGTATGACGCAAGACTTGAATTTAATGAATACATGAGATTTTTATAAGTGAGTGAATGTTTATTGTAATTTCTTTATCCAATACCTCTGGTGAATCTCATTTGTACTACAAAAGATTTGAATTTAATGAATACATGAGATTTTCATCAAGTGAGTAAACGTCTATTGTCTTTTCTTTATCCAATTCCTTTGGTGGTGAATCAAAAGTTTTTTTTATCCTAAAATAGTGGTGTTGCTTTATGATTTGATGGTGAACTTTAGGAATAATTACAAAAAACAAAAAAGAGCGCTTTGGAAGAAAAATTTAAAAGGAAATGAAAGCAAAAACAGTCAATGGAAATAAAGTGAATAATAGATTAAGTAAGGATTTTTTTTTCTTTTTTTTCCTAAAATAGAAAAAATCATGAATTTGTTTGATAACGTCTATTAGTATTTCTATTCTCTGGAATAGAAAGTTGTTCCATAGAATAGATTTGAAATAAAAATAAAAAGTAGAAAAAAGTAACTTCTTACTTCTAGAAATAATTTCTAGAAAGTTATTTCATAAGTTGCCATTACTTGTGATCATCGTCGATTGTTGCTCGCTACACGCTACCTACCACCCTGCCATCGCCGCCACTCACTGCCGTTGTCACCTATTGCCGCTGCCGCCCTCCATTGGCAATCGTCGACCGTCGACCAACATGCGGTGACTACCAATCGTTGGCCATCGGGTCACTAGTCGCCAAGTTGCCCGTCCAGCAGTCACCACTACCATAAAAAAAAAGGAATAAATGTTTTTTAGTTAGTACCAAATGTATTCCTATTCCTTTTTTATTCCAAGAATAGAAAATTTGTGTAGTTACTAGATGCATTATTTTATTTAAAAATTGTTCTAGGGAATAGAAATAGAAAAGAACTATTTCTCGAAAAAAAAAATTATTCTAGGGAATATAAATGTCACCAAATGCACCCTAAATTAGGCTTTGTTTAATTCATATTTGAAAATAAGGTAGAAGGTAATGTAATAAATAAAAAAATACTCAATTACATCATTTCCTTCCCTTTAATCTCGCTTTTGGAGGAAGAACCTTATCAACCACAGTCTCTTTGGTTCTCTCTCACCATGGGTGAGTTTTCTCCCTATCCTAGCTGGTGATAGTTGAAACCCTAATGCCCCTTCCTTGCAAATTTCAGCAATCCCTCATGGCAACTTCTTCTCAGCAACTGAAGTAACAGGTGTTGCTCCCCCTTCCTTTCCTCATCTTCTTCTTCCGTTCCCTGGTCTTTTCACATCTTGAAAGATACCATGGCCACTACCGCACAAAACCCACCGGATTAATCTGCCCATTCCCAGCCGCAAACCGTATCTTCTTCATCTGCAGTTTCGCAATTAGCCACCTCCCGAAACATTGACCCATCTGAACCCCCGCCGAGCTCCCTTCATTCCCAACCCTAAAATACATCATACCCATCCACCAGAACATTAACTCATCTGCAAACCCTTATTGCCCAATCATCCAAGTTAAGAATATGGAGGGCGAACAGGAAAATCAACTGCGTATGGTCACTCTATGTAAAAGAATGAGGGATTTATGGGCTGAAGATGACATTACAAAGCTGAATGCAACTATCCCTGAATCGATACATCAGGAGAGTAAGCTTCTTCTCTATGGTAAACTACTCTCTAAACCTAATGTTAATTTTCCTGCTTTTCTGAGCACCATGAAGAGAGCTTGGAGGATTGAGTCAGTAAAATGCGACATGATAGAGTAGGGGTTCTTCCTATTTACCTTTAACTCTATTAAAGAAAAGGAGAGAGTGCTAGAAACAGGCCAATGGTCTTTCGCGAGTAATTTGTTGATCCTGAAAGAGGGGGACCCCAACATACCAGAACACCGCTATGATTTCTCCCAGTATGCCTTTTGGGTTCATTTAGTTGGTCTCTCTAGAGCTGCAATAACTGAAGAAGCTATTAGCAAAATCGCGGGCAAACTTGGTATAGTAGAGAAAGTCAAAATTGAAGCAAAATACAACAGTTCAAACAGAATGGGTAGAGCTAACGTGGTTCTAGACCTACATAAACCCCTTAAAACTGGAACGGTCATTGACTTAGGAGGTACGAAATGGTGGATTGACTTCAAGTACGAAAAATTACCTCATTACTGCTATTCATGTGACTATATGGGTCATTATGCAACTTCATGCCCTACATTCTCTTATGAAGACACAGGATCTCCTCCTAAGTTTGGTTCATGGCTCAAAGCTGAGGTGAAAGAATCAAGTCCGTGCTGGAAAACTTTTTTTGGGGAACTTGAGGCCTTTGAAGGCGATGAAGAAATGGTATCCGAGACCCCCATCTACACAGCAGCAACAAATACAAACACAGTCACGGAGACACCACCTGAAACAACAATGGTACTTTACAACCCAGCAACGCATGAAAAAAACATTCTGACCCCTACCTCCCCCGCAAGAGGAAAAAGAGCCCAGCAAACTCAGAAGCTGTTGTTATCAAATACTGACCAGCAACATAGCCTGACCTCTAGCAAAAATGGAAAAGCTTCAATGAAATCGCCAATGACTAAAAAACAGAAAAGGTTCAACCCTTATGCTATAAGAGGCAACCAAGATTGTCTTATTGATGAAGGGCACCTGTTAGAAACGCCTATTCATATGTGGGAAGAGGCGTATACCGGAGCTCTTGTGGCTAGCCCTAATAAGCCACTGAGAAAAACATGAAAATCATAAGCTGGAACTATCAAGGGCTAGGTAACCCCTTGACAGTTCAACACCTTCGAGCTTTAGTGGCTCAAGAAAGGCCCAATTTGGTATTCCTCATGGAAATCAAAAATAAAGAGGAGGTCATTCAACGCTTAGCTAAGCGTCTTCAGCTTAAATACTTCAAGACTATTGACCTAGTTGGCATTGCAGGTGGTTTGGCACTATTTTGGAGTGATGAGATATCAGTGGAAGTAGAGGCCAGCTTAGAGGTGTGGATGGGAGTGAAATGTAGAGAACATGGCAGTAACTTTCTTATGAGAATAGCCTTTTTACACGCACCCAAGATAGACTTGCTCTTTGGCAAACATTGTGGTATTATAATCACCCTAATTCTTTCCCGTGGCTATGCATTGGCGACTTTATACCATTGGGAGAAATTTGGCATGAGAGAGGCTGACTGGTATCGGATAGTAGCATTCAGGGAGTTTGTGGACACTTGTGCTCTAATTGATATGAAGAGTAAGGGTTGTACATGTACATGGACAAACAGAAGGGTGGGGGATCAGCTTGTTAAAAAAAGACTAGATAGGGCATTCTATAACCTGGAGTGGAGAACCGCTTTCTCAAATGCTGAAGTATATGCTCTTCCTGCGATTGGGTTAGATCATAGCCCGATCCTCCTCTCACTGCATCCTACTGCTCCCTGCATTCATAAACCTTTTAAATTTGAAGCGTTTTGGCTAGATAAGCCAGAATATTCATAAGTGGTTAGAAAAGCCTAGGAAGATGGTGCTGGAAATACAGGAGATATTATTGACAAGTTTAAAAATGTAGTTCAGGTGCTTCGGCGTTGGAGCAGCAAGACTTTTAAACATGGTTATCGTCAAATAGATGCCTTATAGAAGAAATTAATTGTCCTAACTAATACTGATGACGAGGCATCAATAGGGGAGGAATATAAGCAACTTGTGGGGGAAATAGACGACCAATGGAGACAAGAGGAGATGTATTGGAGTATGAGGTCCAGAGTTAATTGGTTGAAATAGGGGGATAGGAATACCAAATTCTTCCACGCTACTACAATTCAGAGATGAATACGAAATAGAATCTCTATTTTAAGAACCGACAACCAGAACTGGAGCCAAGATCCTAATGTTCTTAAAAACTACATCTCCGCCTTTTACAAGTCTCTGTACACGTCGGTAGGGGAGAGAAACTATGGTCCAATTCTAGAATGCTGCCCTCAAATTGTCACAAACGATATTAATGCAGCCTTGTTGGGGCCTATAACTAAGGAAGAAGTACAAGGTGCGGTATTTCAAATGGGACCTACTAAGGTGCTTTGGCCGGATGGACTAAATGGGTTATTCTACCACAGCAATTGGTCGGTAATTCAAGAGGACATATTTAAAATGGTACAGTCTTTCTTTGACTTAGGCACTTTTAACCCTGATATAAACCAAACACAGCTCACCCTCATCCCCAAAGTACCTAATCCTAAACACATCTCCCAATTTAGACCCATTAGTCTGTGTAATTTTAATTACAAAATCATCGCTAAAGTGCTGGCCAACAGATTAAAACCATGACTTCCACAGCTTATTCTCCCAGAACAAAGTGCCTTCATAGGTGATAGGCAAATTCAAGATAATATTTTCATTGTGCAAGAGGTACTCCCAGCTACAGGTTCGAAAAAGGAAAAAGAGATTCCAAGCGGTGCTGAAACTAAACATGCAAAAAGCTTATGATAGAGTGGAATGGGATTTCCTAGGGGATTACATGCTCCAAATTGGGTTCTCTGAAAAATGGGTCTCTCTCGTCAAATGGTGCATATCTTCTGTATCTTTTAGTGTGAAAGTCAATAGTAAAGCCACAGAACAATTTCAGCCATCCCGAGAGATTAGACAAGATGACCCCTTATCCCCCTATTTGTTTATCATCATGGTGAATGCATTGTCTACCCTTATTACAAAAGATGTTTTGGAAGGTTTTCTTAAAGGCATTAAAGCTCACTTCTATTTGCGGATGATGCAATTTTCTTCCTAGAAGGCAGCATTAAAGAAGCCCAAAACCTGTCCAATGTCCTAAATCAGTATTGCTACATGTTAGAACAGGCCATAAACCTAAACAAATCAGGGATTTTCTTTGGGAAAGGCTGCCCACAAGGCCTACAAGCTGACCTTGCAGCTGAGTTACGGGTGCCAATTATGGAGAAAACAAGGAAATATTTGGGGATACCCTCGGATTGGGGTAATACAAAAAAAAGAAATGTTCTCATGGGTGCTAGCAAAGGTGGAGAAAAAATTAGAGGGTTGGAAAGAAAACATTATCTCAAAAGCCAGGAAAGAGGTCTTACTCAAATCAGTCATTCAGGCATTTCCACAATATGCTATGTCGATATTTAAAATCCCTATTTCTATCTGCAAAGTAATTGAAAAGAAAATAACAGCTTTTTGGTGGAAGTAGAATTTGCATAAAAGAGATATACATTGGAAGAATTGGGACTTGCTAAAGGAAAGAAAAGACAAGGGAGGATTGGGCTTCAGAGATTTGATGGATTTTAATAAAGCTCTTTTGGGGAAACAAGCATAGAGACTAAGTTCAGCAAAAGAGACTCTATGGAGTAGACTTTTCCAAGGTCTCTACTTCCCTTGTGGTAATCTATGGAATGCAAAGAGAGGTCTCCGACCTTCCTGGGGTTGGCAAAGTATTTTAGCAGGAAGAGATGCGATTGAAAATGAGATAAAATGGGAAGTGGGGAACGGGGAAAGCATTCGAGTTAGAGAGGATCGATGGCTAATTTCCGGAAAAATTGGCGGCCCGGCTAATCTAAACGAGCCACAGTTCGTAGCTGATTTCATTCACCAGGAAACTAGGGCGTGGAACATAAACCTACTGAATGAAACATTTTGTGAAAATTTCGTGCGAGAAATTCTTGCTACACCTCTTAGTATAACTCCTAGTCCAGATAAACTCCTATGGATTGCCAATAAATTGGGAGCCTACCAAGTGAAGAGTGGCTACAACAGACTCAAAGCACAGAACAAATTAAATCCTGTTTCCCAACCATCAACTTCATATCAGAACCCTAAGCGTCTATGGAGTGAAATCTGGAATTTACGCGCACCCCCCAAAATCAGGTTTTTTCTATGGAGCATTTGTCAAGAGGCGCTTCCTACAAAAATTAATCTCTACCGACGGAAATTAGTACCTGAGCCGATATGCCCTGTGTGTAGATCAGCCCCTGAATCCTCAAAACACCTGTTCTTCCTATGTTCCTGGACAGAACAAGCTTGGACAGCCTTGGGATTAGCTTTCAACATCGACCCAACAAGAATAACAAGAATAGACAAAGAAATCAACAACTTCCTCACCTCAAATAGCTCGTCCAAGACCACAGCCCTCTTCGCAAATCTCCTATGGTGCATTTGGAAATCTCGAAACAGAGCAACCTTTGCTGATCAGCCACCAAACCCACTGAAAACCATTGAAGAAGCCTTATTACAGCATCGTTTAACCGAGAAATGGAGTACCCAAAACAAACGAATACCCTCACCTCAACTGGAGACCTAGACACCACCGGAAGTGGGCTTCGTAAAAGTCAATATAGACGTGGCCTAGAGGAGCTCTTCGATGGAGGGAGCGATTGCCAGTGTTTGTAGAGACGACGAAGGAACTTTGATCATAGGCTTCTCGAGCTCGATCCATGCCCCCTCATCCCTTGTCGTTGAAACCCTAGCTTTGAAGGCTGCTCTGCTGTGGGTTCATGAAAACAGAAGTGGAACTCAAAGGGAAACAAGAGTGTTCAGTTCAGTTCAGCACGTGCTTATCTTAGCTGATAACTCAGCTACAATTTAGTCGGTCATGGGCTTGGAGGAGCCGTCGTGGGCCGTGGAGCCGCTGGTCCAAGACTACCGCAACTTGCTGGGCCAGATGCAAGGCATCCAGTTGCTGTTTGAGCCCCGAAGCAAGAACACCGTGGCTAATTGGGTGGCTAAAGCCCATCTCAATGGTACCCTCCCGCCGAATTGGGTATCCCAACCCCCGCAAGCCTTTTTATCTATTTTATGCCTTGAGTTTGGTTCTAGTTGTAATCAACCGCGAAGTTAGTAATGAAATTCCTTTTACAACCAAAAAAAAAAATCTCGCTTTTGGAGAAAAGGAAATATGCATCGTAAGGAAATTGTCGGTTCACACTCCCTTGTTAGTAAAATACTCATATTTTTATGTATATTACGTGTATGTACATGATTTTTAATAAAAAAGTTAAGTCTCTTGCACCTTTGCTATAGTCAATACACTATGGTATGTGTGAGTATCCTCAACCGCCTTTAGTGATCCGAATGAGCAACCAGGTGACTTCATATTGGCTTCCTCCTTTATACCCACGTTGACTGTGCTTGAGCCTAAGCTCCTTTCTCGATTAGTTCAACCATTCGAATATCGGCCTTCTGGGAGGAAATTCCTTTGTTTATGTGACTTATGAAATAATACTCATTCTTTTGGAGTACAATATATCATACACATAAAACACTTGACGTACTACATTCAGAAAAAAAAATACTTCAATTTTCAATTTGTTGAACATCTTTTCATTAGTCAATTGATGACGTACAATGTGAATTATCATTTATATATCAAAGTTATGATTATATTAGGACATAATAATACATATATATATATATAGGAATAATATTAGTTTCATTTCTCATTGGATAGTTTGAGTAGTAGTAATTGAATTACTAGATGTGGGATTTTTGCAAAGTCTTGTTATTTGAATGATCCTCTTTCTATATGTAAGTGTTTATCATTATATCATAGGGATAAGTGCTCTTTGAGTACTAAAACTTATCATGAAAGTGCAATTAACTTTTAAAACTTTTAAAATATACAATTAAGTCCTAAAATTTGTCAAATTTGTACAATCAAGTCCTTTCATAAATCTGTTCAATTTAGCTAATAGAAAACTATAACATGCTTTTTATTATTTTCTTTGTTCTACATGGCGTTATTGTAGCTAAAACATTAAGGATTAGGTTAAAACAACATTTTTTAAATTCAAATATAATTTTTAATTGAAATATAATTTAAAATAGATTTACAATAAACTAAACCAAGCCGGTGATGGTGGGGCGATGGTGACGAAAGCCCTCTAGGCCTTCACCGCTTTGCTTTCCTTCTTTTTTTTATTTTATTCAAAACTTAGTTTATTTGTTTAATTAAATATAAAGAATATATAACAAAACAACATTATTTTAACTTTATCCTTTATCCTTGATGTTTTAGCCACGTCGACACCATGAAAGAGAGAAAAAAATAAAAAAGAGTCAAGTTATCATTTTCCATTAGTTAAATTGGACAGTGTTTACTAAATGATTCCATCGCACTAATTTGACATATTAGGACTTGATTGCATTTTTTGAAAATTTATGACTTAATTACATTTTCATGAATAATTTTAGCATTTTCAGTATGCTTAAGTCTATATACTGGTGATAAAATTAATATTACATATAATCAAAGTAAGGCTGAATCTTTGTCACATACTCTTGAGAAAGTTAATGGTACATACCTGTTTGTATCCCGTATCTCGTATCCCACATCGAATACTTGAGAAAGTTAATGGTATATACCCATTTGTATCCCGTATCTCGTATCCCACATCGTATACTTCCATCGCGTATACTACTAACAGAGCTCAATCCCTTTATTTCTCAATTATTTTATTTTGCCAATAAAAGAAATATTTTCCTAAGTTATTGTCCCCCTTCATGTCCTTCTACTTTCCTCAATCCAAATACGCTAGTTGCTCTGTTTCAGTCTTTTTAAGGGAACTTGACATTGTCTTATAATTACCTATTTTTTGTTTGGGTCAAATTATAATTGTCTAATTTGTTGGAGGATTAGATCAACTATGTTATAAGCTTTTCTTCTTCAGATTTTACGTGGGTTTTTTTTTCCAAATTTCACTTAATTATTCATATTATTCAAGTCATCAAAATTCAAATTTATTCACTCGTGCATGTACGGAAATGACCTGTGAAATTGCTCATTAGTAAGGACGAAGTATAATGGCCTTTTAGAGGCTTGCTACACCAACAACGGACGATGTTGGGACTCTTTTGGAGGTCTACATGTATGGTTCAAAATGACATCAAATTATATATTGAATAAGATGAGAGTGTCAATAGAGGAAACGGACGTGCAGGTAGCTAAGACATATATTTGTCAAACTTTAGAGTAAGATTTCCCGGTCACGTATCACAAAGTTTATGGTAGACGACTCAGACCGTTGTTAATCTCCTTTTATGACGTAAAACTTCACTTTTGGTCCTCGAATTTATACATAAAATCTTTGAATTTTAATGTGCCTAATCAAATCTTGAAATTACATAACTTCGGTAATCAATCCTTTCAGCTCCAAAGCTGGTTAATTGCATCTCTCGACTCGATAACCATCCGAAATGGTTTATCTCGCACGTGTCACGAACTTGAAATCTAGTTACCCTATTATTTCCTGCCCCACCTAAATCCCTGGCCACGGTGGACTGTGGACAGACCATATTCAGGCATACGAGAGATCATTCCAGCAGCGCGGTCGCATATAGACAAGCTCGCCCAAAACCTGTCTTCAGCAATACTCCCAGAAGGAATTCCTGTCGTAACCCATGTTTAATCAAGAACCAAGATGGAGCCAATATAACAAACCTTATAACTCAAGATACCAATGTGACAGAATCCACAAATTTTGCATCATTACCGTGGTACTATCCACAACATACATAACACAACACATATGGTACATGACGCATGAAAATCACAGACCATTTCTGCACAGGCGTGGACCGCACATGTCAAACCTAATGAAACCCTCGGGTCGTCCCTGACCCATTATTAGATTGCGTTCAACACACCATAAGTAAGACTGCAAATAACATCACAACATCCCAATGCTCTACATGAGGGGGATCGTTGGTTAGGAAAATCTCTCCCTGTCGTGCGGGGAAGAGTAGTCGATGTTGGGGCCATGAGGGATGATACCAAATGGATTGATGGTCGGATGGCTTCCGTAATAATGCCGCTTGATCTGCTCCATATGGACAGTGCTACTCATGCCAGGCACTTGGTAAATGTCTTTGGTGTAATTCAAGATATTCGGGTACTCATGAAGTTGTTTTTGGTTGCACTTAAAATGAACCACATAAACCTGTCATCAAGTCAAGGAAAAGTCAAAAGATAATTGAATTGATCCAGACAAAGGATCTTCAGAGGAGTTTCACAGAATTTTGTGACTGCAGATCCTCATAAACCTAAAGTCATCCTATTTTTTTGGCATTCTGAAATGATTTTCATAGCACACACTTGGCTCGTCCACCTGTGTCTCTTTCAGAGAAGGAAAAGAAAAAAACAACAAAAAGGGTAGTTTCCTGGCATGACTATCAAGAATCTGAAAAATGAGTATAAAAAACACAACATAGAAAGAAGTATAGTTTTCATTATCTTACCAAACTTATTTTCTCAGAAAACATTAAGAGTGAGTGCAAAGGGGTGACATCACTTATCTTTCACAACTGCTTGCCTGTAACTTTTAAGTATCACAGGAAATGCATAGTACTATTTAGAAGTCGATTGGTCCAAGAAAAGATCTTTCCTTTGAAAAAAGATTATGGAATACTTTTCCCTTGTCTTGTACTATGACAATGGAAGTCATTCAACTAGACATTATTATCCTAGTACTTCTAAAATGAGATTCATATGACTTTTTAAGCTTTAGTGCCAGCTTGTTAAAATCAAACAAATGACCAGAAACTCCCAAATATCTCAAAATAATAAGGGTCACTACCTCATCAAATCTTATCAGAGTGACAAATAACCGAATATCAGTTTCAGAGAGTGTGTTCCCACACATATATCTTTGCTTGCCAAGTATTTCTTCGCACTTGTCCAGAGCATCAAATAATTTCTTCACGGCCTGAAGGAAAACGGAGCAATTAATCAGAAAGATTCATTAAAAAGTAAAATCACTAGACTAACTATCTAAGTAAATTAAAACTTTTCCACCCTTGCAATCTGGCAATACAGGGATTTAAATTTTAGACACCGCACCTGGAGAAAAGATTCTTCATAAGCAGACTCAATCACATAAAAGGTAGTCACTTAAATAGAAACCAAGAACTGAATTTTGATTAAGACCAGTTTTGACTATTATTTTTCACTGCAGCTAGTGTTTACATTAAAAAGCCCAATTCACCATACTAATACACCTGTCTGACAAGATGGATCAAGATTTTAGACTAAGATTTTGCTGACATGACATCATTTACTGATAGTCACCAACTCAATCAACACGCTAAAAGAATAATCAGCCATGTGCACTGACTGGAGATAATTAGATAGTCAATTCTTGCATCGCAATAGCTAATCAAATAGGGAAAAAGAAGCATAAAATCAAAACAAGTTCTCTCCTATACTTCTCTAGCTAGAAGAGCCAATCAAACACCTGAATATATCCTTGCAAAGGTCAGCATTGCAAACATGTCATCTGGGAATATGGTTGCTGTTATTCAGCATCAAAAGCCAGAGTTCTCTCTTGTTCTTGGAGCACTGTATAACAACTGGCCTCCATGCTCACCACAATCTGTATCTTTTAATCAACTTCCCAATATTTCATTTGCATGCACGCTGAATCACATGAAAGGGCGCACACAATCTTCCTGAGGTTTTAGCTGAGTCATCACATTCTCCACATGTCCACAAAAAACCACCATTCTATCCACTGCCAACTACAGTAAGAACAAGACACCTGCTACTCTTAAAGTAAGCACTGCAAAATCAACAGGGATAGGGCCCTCGAGATGGATCCATATTGCAAGACTTAATCATATATCCAGACTGAGGGATAGGGTCCCTGACTGGGTTCATATATCCAGACTTACCGTATTTTATGGTGTCACCACTATAATTTTCTAAAAAATCACCAACAACCACACCACCAACGAACTCTTGTTCAGGAAAGGGGAAGCAGACAAAGGAAACTTAAGAGATTTACATGATGAGCAGTGTTTTAGAAAGCAGAGAATGAAGGGAGGTGATTATTTGTGGCAGTCAAATTTTATTCTTTATTATTTGATTAAAGAACCTGACATTTGCACCGGTCCTGCATTGCCCTGTGGCCCTAAGTAGGGTCTTTCAGTGCCAGAACCTGGGGAGGGAGATTTCCTAGTATAGTTTTTAGCATATGAAAATGTGCTCAAGGGGAATGGGCCTTGACCTATAAGCTTCAGTGGCATAGGGGATTTCATTTTCTAAGAACCTCAATAATCAACAAATTAGCTATTTTCTACGGGACATGAAGGCTTTTATCATCAGTAGAAAGTGGTTTTAACAGGTCTCAAATGAAAGAGTGCAACTAAAAAACAAACCACATGATGATTATTATTTTGTCAAAGTAAAACTGTGGATTGCGTAATTTTCCAGATTAAGTTACTCTTTCTTGCTTTAAGTAACAAATGAAATGACAAGTCTTGCATACAAGTAGAGCTAAGAGATAATTACCTCATCATAAGGTCCCTGCTTCCTGGCAAAGCCACACTTGTAGACACCATTATTGATCGCATCATATATCCATTCATTGGTTTCATCAATACAAGTTTGCAAGTGAGGAGGATATAGGTCCAAAGCAGCATTCTCTGCTATGTGATTGAACTCAGTGTTGAACATGCGAATGATCTCAGAGCTTTCGTTGTTGACAATTGTTTTGAGTTTCTTATCCCATAGAACCTAATCCAAAAGAAAAAGCTTTACCTCATCAGATGAGACAACAGATGAAAAAGATCAGAAAAATAAAGGCCGATCTGAAGAAGAAAGAAAGCACAAATAGCAGCACTCATCAGCAGAAGGTCACTTACAGGGACTGTAAACTTCCCAGAGTAATTGGTACTGGCTAACTCGTAAAGCTCTCTTATACTTTTTGCACCATTAAGAGAATCTGGTACAGCTCCAGGTTCCTCAGTATCTGAAGAAGGGAAGACCCATCCCATATGCTCATCACTTTCCTTGGTTCTCTCCCACCGAGGCTTGACTGACTGAACATGTTTGGAGATCCCAATTTAGTAAAGTTAATCCTGATTTAACTCTAAAGCCCTAATGCAATTTACCGTGAAACTGATGGCCTTGTCGAGTCCTTTGATCTTCAAGTATGCAAGACACCGGGATGCCCATGGACAGGCATATGATATATAAAGATGATACCGTCCAGATTCTGCTGGAAACTGTGAACTAGGATCCCTCAAAATAAAATTGCGAAATGTTGATGCTGTTCTGAGAAAAGCACCAGAATCGGACATCTCATCAAGTGCAGACCGAGCCATTTGAATAATGTTCTGGACTCCATAAAAAAACATTATCAGCTAAAGAGTCTATCACTTAAAACTACAGTAGCAGCTACACTGGAAAAAAAAAAGAGATCTTACATGCAATTAGAAGATTTCTTTCATTACAAATTCACCAACTGATTAAACAACTTCTGAAGCTGCTATTGTGGAAGTTTAAAGCTCAAAACACCAATAGAAGAACACATGGATGAAGTGGTATCCTTATTCCAAGGCTTATTCTAGAAAGTATACATTTGATTCTCACATAATCCACACAGTTAAGTATTTATCTAGAAAGCCTTTTTCTCTTCTGATTAAATTCAAGGCAATTTTCATGATAATTCAATGAATAACTTGAGTGACAAACACTTAGAAGAGAAATTCAACCATAAGGTCAGCTCATATTAATGAAAACAGTGTAAACAAGAAATCTGGAATAAGTAGATGGAATTTTATGCAAAGATTTTGCTGTAGACGGCCTCCAACTCACCAGTCAGCAGAAACTTCATGGCAGTTGACATCAACCATAAACAAAATTTAACGCGTACAACCAGGTCTATGAAACCCCATTTTATCCAGACGGTCAGAATCTGCTGGATGGGTCTAAACCTGACGCACCAAAAATACATTTTGGGTGGTGCCCACAACAATGGCTCCACGATCCACCGCTCAAAACCGGCAGATTTAAGAAAGAAACCATTATAGCCACCGAAAGCCACAAATGAAATATACCCATCAATTCTAACCAAACATGGGATTTCCTGACACGCCAAGCCAAAGTCAAAAGTTTCGATCACAAGCTCAGGCACCAGCGGCAGCAAAAATCCCATTCATTTTTTCCAACAAATTTAGCAGCCCTCCCTCGTCCAGTCACATGTATCGTTCAAAAAGCGATCAGCTCAGACAGGCCGACACCGACCCAAAATCCCCCGTCCAAAAACCGTATCGAAACAAGGAAGACCGATGAAAAAAACACAGCCGATCGCCATCCACGGAGGACACTCGTTCTCAGCGGAAGAAACGAAACAACTTTCGTCGCGCGTTCGATCATAGCAGTTCAAAGATATGAATTCAACATCAGCAGAGGACGACGAGACGAGGATGGGGAGTCAAATTCAACAAGGCAGCGAGGGAATTCAGTTCGATTACCTGCGACGGGATCCGAGCGCAGCGAACGAAGAGGTTGGAGCTGAGACCGAAAGCAGAAGCGAAGTTGGGCTTGAAACGAGGTGCGATCATGGTCCCGCCCTTTTAATACTCGTTTTATGGCACACTCGCCGCGACAAATGTGGAGATTGGCTCGTCTTGCTATAACGTCTTTTTCTTCTGCCGTGGGCTTTGTCGGCCTGTCACGCATGCTAGAAATCAACTGCCAATTCGCATCATCAGAATAGAATAATGTTTTCCTACGTTTGTATATTATTCTTGTAACTTTCGAGTTTCTCAAGGTTAGTTAAGATATTCAAGTCAAATTAGAATATGTTCAATTTGAAAAAAATAAATAAATTGATAAATAATATTTAAGAACTGTAGCATTAAAAGAGTGAACAAAACCAAGAATTGGGGAAGACCACTGGAATTGTTTTTGGAAATGGGAGCCAGTACTCTAATAACTCCCAATCTTGCTCTCAACTTTAAAATCATAAGTATCCCGTCAACATCCCACCAACTACCACCACCACCGTCCGTCAACTCCACCGATTATTATTTTATTTTTTTTGGGGTCAGAACTATAATTTTATTGAAATTGAAAGTACTTTAAACATTAAATCCCACATTAGGGGCATCCAAGCAAAGAATATGCCTAAGGGGTTGGGAGATGAGTGACCCAATTAGAAGCAGACCATTTGACCCGTGGATCTTGCAGAGCCAATCCACTACTCTGTTGGATTTCCTTTAGTGGGCCATAGAAAGGTTCGTAGATCGGCCCATCACATGGTGGGCTTCCATGATAAGAGCACTTGCTTTCCACGGGCGATGATCTGAGCACTTCACTAAATTTTCTAAGGCGAAACAGTCTGACTCGAAAACGACAACTTCATGCGTCTTGGATTCGAGGAGAGAGAGTGTAGAGAGCAAAGCTATGATTCCCGTGTGAAAGATCGACAATGCCAGAGACGATCTCGCCATTCCGTCCACCAAATTTCCGACACATCTTGGCCAATGCAAGCCCATGGGCGATCCTTCATCATAGGAGCCATCGAAGTTTGCCTTGAAAAAAATTGTCCCTTAGGAGGAATCCATTTCTGAATTTTCCCCCAGTTTCTGAGTATGTATTGTGCTGATTCTACAAAATTTGCTAGATATGGGTGTTTGAGTTGAAATATGAAATCACAGGAGCTACAGTCTCGAATGATGGGTGATTTTGTGTCTTACCGTTAAATTTGAGTAACCATTCTTCGATTGGTGACAATCCTCTCCTTGAAATCTCAATTCGTAGTGCGGGGTTTGCCCAAATCCGAGAAGTCCATGGATAAAGTAGGAACAAGTGCTTGATTATCTCTACCTCTCGATTACATGGGGCCATCACTTCTCTCTCTATTATAAGCAATTTCAACCTTGTAGAGTACAGATTGAGTTCTTGTCCATGCAACTCTGTCTCGTGCATTTTGAGTGTTCAGCGGAATTGTTAGTATTTCACTAGCTAATTTCTCATAAAAAATTCTACTCAGTTATTATTCATTCCATCTCTCTCCTCCTTAATAATCAACTTAGCAACACGAGTAGGTTCTCCATAATTTGATGGTCTCCCTATAACTCCTCTCGTCTTTTCATAGATTAATGTTTTCACCATTACCCATTGATCACATCACTGAAGGTAACATAATATCTCTACTCATCAAGATACTTTACCATCCTATGATGGTCGGGTTCCTTTTGCTACAATCCAAAAGGACTTATGAGGAAAATAAATTCCTCCCAAGATTTGACACCATAAAGAGTGTGTATTTTGGGATGATTTCCAAGCTTGTCTCCTGAACATTGACCTATTGAAAACAATTAAGTCATTAAATCCCATTCCTCCCATATCTTTCCTCGTTTTTAACAAATCTCATTTTCTCCAATGTAGCCCACTCTTCGATTCATTTGTTTTTCCACCAAAATGAAGCAGTTTTGCCTTCAATGGCATGGCATACTGATACTAGAATTTTAAAGATGGACATTGCATATTGCGGTAGTGCTTGAACCACTGTTTATAATTAAAATTTCCTTCCCTGCTTTCGATATCAAATTTTCCTTCCACACTTTCATATTAACTCTGGCTAATATCCACACAAACATTTGTTTTTTTGACGCTTCCAATCAAACGGAATTCCTAAGTACTTTCCTGTCTTTTCAACTTCAAGGACTTGCAATTCATTTGCTATATTTCTTCTTAGGTTTTGTGGGCATCCCATACTAAAAGAAATACTTAACTTATTAAGGTTGATTGCTTGCCTTAATGCAGAGCAATACCGATTGAGGATAAGAGCCAAGTTCTGACAATCTTTCACTTTTCCGTCCAAAAGGAAAATGGAATCATTAGCAAATAATAGGTGTGAAAGCACTAGATAGTGCCTATTCAATCTTATCCCAATAATAACGCCTTCTTCTACTGCTAAATTGATCAAAATAAATAGTGTATTACGCATCAGAATAGGAAAGACAATGGAAGGTTAGGTTTCGGGGATTTAATCAATTTCAACAAGGCAATGATGGGTAAGCAAGTTTGGAGAATTGCAAAAAACCCCGTCTCACTTTGTAGCCAAACATTTAAAGGGCTATATTTTCCAAATGGAAATTTCCGGCATGCTGGAAAAGGGTATCGCCCATCATGGGGATGGCAAATTCTATTGATAGGGAGAGATGCTGTAGCAAAGGAAGTAAGGTGGGCAAAGGGAGATGGGAAAAATATTAAAATCTAAGAAAATTATTGTGTGGAACGTGGCATTATTGGAGGACCCATGAATCTAGGGGATCCACCAGTAGTAGTTGAGTAAATAAGAACAGAGGAAAAAGAATGAGATGAACAAAAGTTGCAGGGACTTTTTGATGAACAAATTGTACAAGAAATCCAAGCAACTACTTTAAGCATACAAGCATAAAAGAATAAGCTAGTGTGGACTGGTAACAAGATAGGGGACTACACTGTTAAAAGTGCTTATAAGAACATCAATAACACAAAAAATCAATACCCACAAAGTCAGCCTTCATCTTCGCATCAAACACCGAGAGCTCTGTGGTCTATGATTTAGAACCTACAAACCCCCTCCCCTAAGATCTGAATTTTTCTGTGGAGTATCTGTTAGAATGCACTTCCTATGTCAAAAAACTTGCACAAGAGGAAAATAGTACATGAATCAAAGTGGCCTTTGTGCCATCAACACCCAGAGACAATTGAGCACTTATTTTTTCTGTGTAGTTGGATGAAGGCAGTTTGGTCTCACCTAACACTAAATATGCAAATCTCGAGTCAAGGTTTGCACAGAATTGAAGATTGGATATTGAAGTTCAGAAAATCCCAAACAAACTCACCTTCAGTTGAGTTAGTCGTCGATGTGCTATGAAAATCTGTGGAAGGCTTGCAACCACTTTATTTTTTGAAGGAGAAAGCTAGATCCAATTGCAGTGGTCGAGGAAGCCATAGCAATCTTAGAGTAGTTTCAAGAGATGGAACCAATTGAAAAACACAAATGAACTACAATGAAGAAACTCACCGTCGGCTTTGCCTCCACCAAAGAAGGGCTCGTTGAAGATAAATGTGTATGGGTCACTCAATGTGGAATTGCCCGCTAGAGCTATCGCAGGAGTGTGTAGAGATGAGTCCGGGAAATTGGTCAATGGCTTCACAATGGACATCTAGGCATCCTCAGTCTTGCAATTAGAAACCCTAGCTTTGCTGGAGGCATTTAAGTGGTTTGGTGCATGAACAAGAACATCTTGTACTTTGGAGTTAGACAACTTAACCTTGATAAGGATCCTCACAGATCAAGGCAAACCATGATGGGAAGTGAGTACTCTTATCGTCAAATGTAATGCTTTAATGGACTCGTTTAAAGAAATCGTAGTAGTTTGTTGTGCCAATGTGGCCAATTGTGTAGCTGATTAGGTCACTAAAACCTAACGTTTTAAGAATTTACTATGTAATTGGATCTCTAAATCTCCTCAAATCTTGTGGTACCTTTTATGTTTGGAGGCCCATACTTCTTGTCATTTAAGTTTTACTAATAAGTAATGAAGTTTAGTTTTTCTAACAAAAAAAAAGGCATCAAAATAAAAGGATAGGGAGAAATAGGGTCACCTTATTGTATTCCTCTCAAGGGTTGGAAGAAGGATGGTTGCTCCCTATTAAATTTTACAATAAATGAAATATTTCTTATACAAATCATCATCCTATCAACCTCCAGCTCATTGAATATCATTTTTAGCATACTAGCCTCCAAGAAATTCTACTCCACTTTATCATATGTCTTCTTCATGTCAAGCTTCACATAGCCTAAAATTTCGTATTTTGCTTGTATATTCTTAATTGATGAAAAAAAATTTTGCACTATTAAGATATTATCATGTATTTGCCTACCTTCCACGAAGACACTTTGTTCTCTGGCTATAATTTCAGAGAGCAAAGGTTTCTACTTATTGGCCAAGACCTTCAAAAGGATCTCATACACGAAGTTGCAAAAGCTAATTGGGTGAAATTGATCTAAACTTTCTAGGTTCAGCATTTTAGGGACCAAGGAAATGTGAGTTTTGTTAATCTCTATGTCAGGGTACCTAGTCTCAACAAAATTATTATTGTTTGATACACCCCCATTTTGAAATCTTCCCAATAATACCGATAAAACTGACCATTTATTCCATCTAGGCCTAATGCTTTCGAAACTCCCATTTGAAACACCTCCCTTTGTACTTCTTCTATCGTAATTTTTATAGTTAGCTTCTAATTCATCTCATCTGTAACAAGGACATGACATTTTGTAGAACTGGATCAAAATTTTGAGTACCTATTGTACTATAGAGTTCTCAAAAATATTCTACCATCATCCATTTTAGCTCCCTAAGCTCCCGAATCCATCTTTCTTCTACATTTTTTGGGGTTGAAATTCTATTTCTTTGCCTTCTTTGTCGCTTATAGCATGCAAGAACTTAGTGTTTTTATCTTCCCATTTCATCCAATTAATCCTTGAACTCAAGCCCCATTACATTCCTATCGTCTCCAACATTGCTCAATTTGATCGGTAACTAATCGTACTTTTTCTCTCTCAAAAAATGCAAGTCTTATATGCATTTAACAAAAATTGAAGTTCCTCTTTCAATGCTCCAATTTTCTTTATATGCAAATGTCTCCTTACTCCACTAAGCCAGTTCTAAAGTTGTAACTTTCATATTTTTTGCTAAATTCAAAATTTCAATGGTAGGGGATTGCCATACTTGCTTAAATATCTTTCTAGACTCTTCATTTTCTAGCCAATATGCTTCAAATTTGAATAGCTTAGCTTTCTTTACCGGTTCAGCCGAGAATGATAATAAGAGGGAATAATGGTTCGAAACAATGGTCTAAACCATTGGCTGGTAAAGCGATGGCTTTAGCTTCAACATGTATGATTTTCCACTCGATGTTACAATACATGTTGTTCGGCCTAGCCTCTTTTTAACATGTGACATAGGATGATATGTTGTATGTGACATTTCACAAATCAAACACCATAGTGGAAAGCAATGTGAATGATTGCACATGATATGTGAGTGTGACGTGATTCTTGAATATGCATGAATGGTCATGGACTATAACATGTATAAATGACATGCATAATGATGTAAGATTTGAAAATGGTGTGAGCAAATGATGTGTCAATTGAATATGGCATAACATGGTCATTGAATATGACATATGAATGACATGGAAATTGAATATGACGTGTAAGATGATGCGACAACCCAATAAGACATGTAAGAATGACAAGCATAATAACTTAGCAATCCGCTATGGCATGAGTAAATGACATATATGGCAGTTGAATATGTTCAATGTGTGGAATGAGTTCACGTGACTCGTGACTTTACATGTAAAGTGCTTAGTTAATTACTTGTTGATAAGCAATTAAACAACTTGAACTTCAATTTATCAATGTTTAATCATATCATATATATTTTAGAAAGTTATTACAACCTCTTAACAATCACTACAATTTTC
This sequence comes from Corymbia citriodora subsp. variegata, assembly GCA_014858505.1. Taxonomy (NCBI): domain Eukaryota; kingdom Viridiplantae; phylum Streptophyta; class Magnoliopsida; order Myrtales; family Myrtaceae; genus Corymbia; species Corymbia citriodora. The sequence continues at coordinate 18,169,404 of CM026413.1, read as the reverse complement.
TAAAAAGTACCATGGAGTATATTGAAAGAAATTTACCAATGGACTGAGATTATTTATTCGAGGAAGTCTTTCTTTTCTTCCCGTCAAATTTACCAACATGTTTAGCAAATTACCCATAATCTTTCAAGTATCATCTACTAATACTTTTGGAGAGGGACTACATTGAATATTTATTAATTTATTTATCATTAAAAGTATAATATACAATGAGCCTGATCCAAATCAACACGACTAGACTCACAAGTTCGATCTAACTGATTCAAGCCTAGTCAGCCTTTCTATTCAATTCTACTTGTTTAGTTATGAAATTCCAAGATCCATCTATCTGGACTTATGCTACTATACAAAACAAAGGGAGGGATTTCAATGGTTTCCTTCTTTCCCTAAATAATTCTCAGTTACTTTAAAAACATTGCATTCATGGACGAATATATAAATTCATAAAGTTATTTTATTTCATATTTTTCAATTATAAAATATGGACATTTTCTACCTACAATAACCTTCTTGAAAAGATTTCAAATTTCAAAATTTCTTTTCCAAAAATACAATTTCTTTGTATTTCATTATTTTATCAATAATCTACTTTCACTATTAAATGATTTAAATGTTTCGTCACAAATTAATCTTTCAAATATCAATTTTTTTTTTTTTTTGTAAACACATGACGTGTGTTCACATTTGCTAAGTATATAAAAGGAAAACTTCTCAAGGAATTCTATTCATTCTATTTCTAACCAATCTTAGCAAGCTCCATTCTATTGCTAACTTAGAATTTTGAGTCTTTTTCATGAACTCGATTTTGTTTATATAAATGAAAGGCAGAAACTTCTCAAGAAACTCTAGCCATTCAAGCAACCTTAGCAAGTTATAGTCTATTGCCAACTCAACAGTTTTGGTCTTTTTCTTTAACCCAAGGTTGTTTTTATTCTGTATCATTTTTGCCTATGGACCTGAAAATTGACCCTTATGTCCATTCCTAGCTAATCGTTTCCTTAATCCATGCTAAATTAATTCATTTATTAATACCAATTTTCATTCTCTTTTCTTTCCTAAGCCGAATGCCCTATTATCGCCGACCATAATAGTCTCCATCAAGATAATAATTTATTCATTCTAATTCTCCCTTGTCATTGTTATCAATTAACTATCACATCTTAATTTAGCCTTTTATTCTCTCTCTTCTTCCTCTGACTCAAGGTCTTCAAATTCTCACTTTCCCCAAATTTTGTCAATGGAAGATGCAGAGAAGGTGGCGACACTTGGCGTAAGCACATCCTGACGTCAAGAGTAAAGGTCATTTTTCACTTCATTTACATAGCTTTTTGTCCATACTCTCTTAATTTTCATTTGTATTGTAAGTATCTCCTCTTTACACAATTCACGATTTTGATCGAGATACGTGATGGATTTCAACATGTTCTTTTCCCCAACCGATGTGATGGGCCTTAAATTTCCTCTTTTCCACAATTCACACTTGTTTTTGTTTAAGTTTCCTTTTTTCTAATGAAAGAATCATATTATGTGTACGCACTCGGGACATCATATCGACTCAAAGTTTCATCAGTGCTTATCTTACTATTTATATTTTATGGGTTATCAAAATCACAAAAACGACACCATCCATAAAGTCCACAAGTTTCTCTGAAATAAAAAAAGAAAAAGAAAATTCTGGCACCCTCATTTCAAATGGCCATAATTTTTTAACCGAGTGAAATAAGAGGACCCGTATTGTCAAAATTAATTGACGTCCGCAGAACGAATCCAATCTTAGAATGAAGTCATCCGGGTCCTGAGTCAATGAACCTAGGTCACCGCTGTAAGGACCCGATTACCGTTCACACATTGGGTCGTGGACCATGGCCAATTCGACTTGGGGCCGCTGCATGTCGCTCCTAGGGACAGCCAGCCAGTCTCGGGTAGCCGGCAGGACCCAGCACACCTACAACGAGATCCAGGCCACCACCACTCAGGAGCGGAGATGCGGCAAACGGGTGTGGCAAAGATTGAAATAGCACCATAATGTCTGATCATACTACTCTATCGCTGAACTTTGTGATCCAACAGCTATGCAATGTAAATTATCATCTCTGCAACCAACGAAAATAATGCCACCAATCATCACAGGTGAAGAAAATACATCTCCTTCCAGCTCCAACCTCGCAAACTCTTGAACCATGCACCTATCCTCTTTCTGCTGGGTCCTTTCCCTTGCTACATCTTCCTCAACGCGAAGCACCAACACAGATCCCGAGCAGGTACAAATGCAAACCAGCCTGAAAAGGCTATAATTTTATAAATTTACAAGCATTAGCCCAACAAGCTTATGAAGTGTCTTTACCTGTCAGCCGAAAGTCGCAAATGCTCATCAAGATAGGCAGATGCAGTTAATGGACAGCCAGCATTGTATTCCCAGTATATCTCCCCATTTTCCTGAAGAATCCCCGATAATGATGAGAAAATATGACAGCAAATTGATCAAAGGTCCCAGTTTAAGAATAGACCAGGAGAGAAAATTTCCATCTCAATATCATTTTTTGAATATCCAACTTTAGAGAAACTGATGAAAGTAGGACATGCAAAGATGGTTGTGGCCCTGGGAAGTTTGGTAATGGGCGATATGCAGATTGCAGAGGTTTGTCTACAAGCAGCGACTTCGCCAAGACACAGCAATAAAATGAACAGAGAAAAAGATGATCACAAGAATTGTTTTGTATGGTTAAATGACAAAAAAACTTCTTTTGAAATGTAGGGGAAAATGTTTTCCTTGATGCCAATCAAAAAGAAAAAGATTCTTCCAGTGTTGTGAAACTAAAATGAAGTTCATCAAATTGGGAAGTTCAGTAGGAGCTAGAGAAGAGACTGGTACTAGGTGGCAATGCCATCTATAAGCAAAACTACCTGCAGAAGTCTTCAGAAGATTGTGGTAAAACCGTTGCAACTAATACATAAACTTACCAGCTAGCCCCAGAGATTTGGTTAATGGACTTAAGACAAATGATCAAACTAGATTGATACAAATTCTCACACAAATCAAGTCGAAGTGAATATGATAAGAGTTGGACCATACTGGTTTTAGTGAAAGAATACTGCCACTTCTGGAGCAAATAAGCACCTGCATACAAGAGAAATCCTCTATTAGATCAAGAGCAAAGGCAGTTCCTCATTGATTATTCCGTTCCTTTCAGTTTATTTCATGCTTTTTCAAAGATGAAGCAGTGTGATAGTAAAGTAATTAATCTAGCAAATAGAGGACGAAGATGAATGAGACGAAGTCTAAACCTTTGGATCACTTCTTGTCCACATTGTGCCACACTTATTCATACCAAGTAATCTCTTCCATTTTGGGTTATATTTGATCATGTTATCATACTGCATCCAAAACTGGCAATGCTGGTCTTCTTTTTATTAAAAAAATTTTCAACAGTTTGGTTTTACATGGATTCTTTAGCTCACATAACTTTATTGCCTCAGCACACCCTTCCGGGAAACTTGTCCACAATTTTCCTTTACATGTTACCCAGGACATATCTTGTACATAGAATGAACTTTGTAAAACAAATTCTCTCAAGGATGTGCTTTACCTGAGTAGGGAGAACAGAAGCTATGCTGGCTCCAGCAAAAATTGGACCACCAGTTCTCCGCTGTTCACAGTTAATAATTAGGATAAGATTACAAAGCAGAATGCATTTAATAAGTTAACAAGGCATTGCAAAGGGAAGCAGGATAACTTGCATCCATTTAGTAAACAAAATGTAATCCATAATGGTAAAATCAGCACCCTACTAAGGATCAATGATTGGATTGAGGATCGCAAGATCCTAAAAGTTCCAAAATGATCAAGTAAAATATAAATGATCTTTTGCAAAATTGACAAGGAAGCTTTTCTGAGATTAAAACTCCAAAGCAGTACTACTCTGAAGGCCTACACCTTCTAGAAAATGAAGTCAGAACATCTTTAATTATGCTTGGAGAGTCTTATGAATAATGGTTTTTATCCCTATTTATTAGTCTTGAAGAGTTGTTTTCATATTAAGAGTATTTTTCCATTATAGAATAAAGTTTCTTTGAGGAAGCTTTCATTTCTCTGGCTTTGACATTCAGAAGAGAATCTTTTAGATTGTGCATTTCCTTGTGAATGATTCCTATCCTCCAATTCCGTTCTTGGTGTTATACACTTTGTTGGGGTTTGCTTCCCTACATTTCATATGGATGTAGTTATGGTCCACATGATTGCTAAGTGGTGGGTGTCCATCCAACAGCTATTCGAAAATCATCGTTCCTCATTCTGTGAATTACACATCCTGGCAAGTCACACCATGATGGTTGTAGACATCATAGAAGCTCAATATTGTAACCATGCGATCCAATTCAGAATTCAAAGTGAGAAGAGAATAAGAGAAAGAATTATGCAATTCAACAACAATCAATTCATAATTTGATTGGATCCACAACTTTCTATTGAAACACCAATTAACTGCAGCTTGCTAGAATGTCACCATAGAATTACAAGCTAAGCTTCATGGTTTTTCTCAATTCTTGAGTAATGGAGACTGGAGATCTAAAATGGACATGATTCTAGACTGGACTCTAACTACATTGCCCAACACAACTATAAGGGTGGTCCTTGGGGCTTCTTGGGCACCCAATTTATTTCCAATGGGTGTGAAAGTCAACCCACCCCATCATACATACACCAGGTAATTACCGAGGATACACAAGCCCATACTCCTGGGTTGGTCACAGAAAATGCTTAAGTGAGGTCATTTGAGCCAGGCTTTGAGTGAGGAAGACAAACATGCTAACCAGTTAAGCAACTCTTAGATTATGTGTTGGATTTTAAAACCTCATATTGGAGAAAATCCCATGAAAACTTGTGAGACATTCCTGTCTTGCCAATATATATGGATGGATACTCTACTTCATCTTCTCATTGGTAATGCTTAGTTACAATAATGTTCAATTATGTATGAAAGCCATCACATAGTTACATTATTAGCCCTTCCCTAAAGAGGGACACTGTAGGAACATTGCCACTTCACCTGGAGATAGTGACCATTTGACAATGAACATTTATCCACAAACTAGCATTAAGTTACTAAAATGAAAGTCATTATTAAGCTAAAACCTGTTTTCATTGAATTTTGCTTCGTTTTCCAGCTATCCTACAACTTTACCAACTCACATGAGATTCCGTATGTAAAAAATTGAGCTTTTCAATTTACGCCTTAACTTGAAACTATCACTGCAGCTACATTTGGCCTGGACAAGGAACTGCAAACATGACCAACATAACCGAGGTAAAACACAAGAAAGTAAGCTCTCTTGCTGCGACAATTAGGGAGGAGAAGCTATGATGCACTGTTTATTAAATTGCAATGACTGGAGTAACACTGGACCCCATGGAGTAGGTCCATGATGCAAGGGAAACAACACAACATAGATTGCCAATTACATGAATAGAAATGATAAGAAACAACACACAACATAGATTGCCAATTACATGAATAGAAATGATAAGACCATCTATATTAGTGTCCGCTTATATGCCAAGCTATATTTTATGTCTCTGCTTACTGCTTGTGCACACAAATGCATGTTTATGCATCTCTGGCACTTTATCTACAAATGCAACACTGTGGAATAATAACATGGACTTGTCATGGGATGACCCAATCAAAGTGCATTATGCCTCCCCTACAATCAAGCAAACTGTCTCCCGTAGTTATCAGCTGAACTATCGATGCCCTAACTATGAGAAGAAAATCTGTTATTGAATTTGTTTTCACTGATATGACATTTGTCTGCCTCCATGAAGGTCAACATTTCATGTATAGCACATGTTTTCCAACGGATCACAATAAAAGGTAAGAAACTTATTATCGAGAACACAGATCTGCAGCCATGTTGCATTGATCAGATATACCAAACTTATAAGACCATAAAATGAGATGTATAGTCTCTGACACATTGCACTGATCATTCTCTCAGCTTGCTATATTCTAGTTCATTAAAAATAACAATACCAATAACTCAAATTGTATAATCTCTGACACGATGTACTGATCATTTTCACATTTGATAGATTCAAGCTCATTAGAATCACAATACCAATAACTCAAATACGGAAATGATCATCAAAAGTTAACTTTCCAGAAATTTGCATGGGCTACAATCATTTGGACTGCTGACCTAGATCAAGTGAAAAACTTAAAAAAGAAAAATCCAAAAACAGTACGTAAGAAAATTAAGTTGTACCTTCCAAATAATTGATCCGGTGGTATCTAAAGCCACAACAGATCCATCAACCAAGCAGCAAATAACTGTTGCAGAACATGATAGTTTAGAAAAATACCACATAAATTAAGAAAAAGAAGACTAACAATCAAGTAAAGACATTTCGTCAACTACCTAGACCAGAAGGAGAACACATGGAGAGAGATCCAAATACTGGCACTTCAAATTCGCACAGCCAGAGAACATAAAATGGTACAGTCTGCACATTTCATGTTAACTTCTGGATCAGAATATTTTAAACATGCTAGGGCCAACGATCGTATTATGATTAGGCTTGATTATAGTTTAGAGAACCCAATATCAAATAGCAAAAATTGCAATCACTGCACCACCAACAATGGGCATATCTACTGCAAACTGGCCACCATAGCAGGGTAAAAAAAATTTCCAAGCAACCACAGGATCATTGCATAAATAACAACACTGGCTACTAGCTTACCTTCTCTTACAAAGTAGGATCTATTGAAAAACAATGCCTACCTAAACTCAATCTGTCTGTTCCTGTTGCTACTAATTTTCATCATAGGAAAATTATTCTAGTAGTCCAAAATTTCCTGTATGGAGAGCAACTGATTTCTAAACATTTGAAAACTTGCAGCCAAATCCTTAACCTTTTGAAATTTGTGCAATCAAATCCAAACACAGCCATTGGCGATGTCAAATTTTTAGAAAATTGGACCTTTCACCAAATTTAGCATAATTTTAATCCTATCAAAGCACCCAGGGTTTTTGCTGCCTATTGGTTATAGGACTTGACTGTGGAAGATAAGATTTAGATATTACGTGAAATCGAAGAAACTGTGTTTAGAGTAACAATCTAAATTTGGTCATGAAATCTCAAAATTGAATAACAAACTCAAACAAAATTTCTAGTGACCAACTATAGCTTCCTGAAATCATGCATCAGATGTTCTTGACTATTCAATTTAGTTTTTTCATACTAATTTCATTGATTTGAATTAGAATCTCAATTTTAACATCTAGGATTTTGGTGACCCAAATAATTTCTTCAAATGTGTTGATTTGGAGTGGAGGTGGTCTTCAATGGTATTTGGAGGTAAAATTGGACAATTCAGCATCTGCCATCTAGGTATTCAAACTCCAAGGAAGTATATGGATAAAAAGTTCATGCGTACCTTGATACAAAGAGCTGTTACACGACCACTAGTAGATCCTACATAAAGAGTGTCATGCACCTGCATTGAATCAATTGAATTTTTAATTTTCTCAGGATGGTTTTCAAGCAACTACACAGTGACCAAGGAAAACTTATTCTACTGGGAAATGACATAATCAAAGTAAAGTAATAACTTTTCACCTGAAAATTCAAGAAAAATCTCAAGCATCAAGCATGTCAAATATGACAATTTAAATCAATTGTACAATTGTAAATAAATCACACAAGTCATTAGGCCATATTTGGTACAAGGAATGGAATGGTATTGGGATTACCACCTCCAGGCTCTTTCTCTTGTTCAGTCGTATTGTAGAATTGAACAGGACATTCCCAATGGAAGGCCCACTCTCTCTATATTAGGAATTGGCATAGAAGGAAAGCAAAGTCCTCTCAAATTTGCCTCAAGGCAGACACAAACACACACACATTGAATTTTCCAGCATATCCTGACATTTTCTTCTCTTTTTTTTCTTTTTTTGTTAGGAATATCTGACACTCTACTGAGTGCCTTTGGATGGCCATATTGTTCTTTAGTCACAACTAAATGTAGGAAACCAATAAAAATATAACATCAGGAAATGCCAGATTCACCTCATCAATTGCAGGCGAACCAAAGATACTCCCACCACAGCTAATATTGAAAAGACATTGATGATTTTTGTAGTCAAGAGCATAGAGGTTATGGTCATGAGATCCACACCTGCACAAATCCTTTTTGTGTCATTCATCTTGAATCAACATACAGAGCATTAAAATTGATAAAAGAGAATAGGACAAATGAAAATATAGGCTACCCAGGATAGTGGAACAAACATCATAGAAAAAGAGCAGATAAGGCAGTGAAGATGCAATCAAAAGGGAGAATAAGTGCCACCAAAACAACATTCCTAGAAAGGGAAATCGAAAGTCTTAATATTTTATTTGATAGAATCATGTCAAATGATTGGGTTTTGAGTGCAAGAAAATTTGGGTTGGAGATCACTATCCTGTGGGTATCCTCTCTTTTTTCTGGCTGGCTTGGAAAAAGCAAAGAAAGCAAGCCTTTGAAGGAGAGGAGTCTTTGAAGATACCGAAGGGTAATTCATGCTAAAACCATTTGGCTTCCTTATGTGCCCCTGAAGAAATCCTTTTCTGCTGGGCAGCTACTTGGAATAGAGTTCTCATTGTTGAGAAGCTCTGATATATTAACTATTAATCAACTCAATGCACGTGGAGAATGTAAATATTCTAAGATCTTCAAGAGAGAGGGAGAGGGAAACAATAAAACTACATCTTTACTAAATAACTTAATGAAAAAGTACATAAGATCGCTTTGCTTGTAGAGAATGAGAGAACTAACAAAACTTTCATGTCCTTCTTTATGACCCCCTACTAACAACTAGCTAATATCCATAGATATATATATTCATTCCACCTCAAGCTGGAGAATCAGGTTGCATATGACAAGAAGAACTTTCTTCCATATTCTGTGACTAAAGCGCTGTGCGAGTTAGACCTTACACTAGATAAGGGATGTAGATAAATCAAACGGATTTGAGACGATGACGATGGTGCAAGCCAGAACTTACACAACAAACTGAAAGTAACGCATATAAACACCAGATTTGACAAAGGAGCTGAAGAGACAAATTGAGATGGGAAAGTTGACACCCTTCTCTTCCTTGTACAACGAAGATAAAATCAAGAGAACCCAACTCATTAATTGAGGCAAACTGAACTTCATCACCCCACAACTCTCGACTTTGGCTGCTTGACAAATGTGTGCTGGACTCTTGAGCTCCCAGCTGTCTGGAAACTTGATGGAGGTTTCACTAGTCAATGACGCTCGCAATTGATGAAGAGTCTCACAATGAATATCATCCACATTAGGCTTGTTGAGAGTTGACTTAGGAAACTTTTTTAAGATAAGACGCTGCAGATTGGAGCACTAACACTCCCTAGAAAGCCTTTTGTCTTTTCTGGAAATTGGAAAAGACAACAAAACAACAAACCTAAGGCCAAAAACAGTTATGGATGAGAATAGTAGCTTGATTGTGACGGAGAAGTAGAACTGATAACCAAGACCAAGATTGAATACACGATGGAAGGACTAGAAAACAGAGAGGCTCCAGTCTTCACCAGCGCTAAGGAAGGCGACAGAGAAACCACCGGCTCATGAGTTAGCTCTACTCTCAGAGACAACTAACGAGACTGCAACAAACACAAAATGATGATGCTGCTCTTGAAGTGTGGCTGCTCTTGAGGCTGACGAGGTAGAAAAGATGATGGCAGAGATGATTTTTTTTTTTTTTACAATAAGACTGCTGGCTAGAAAAAAGACAAAGTAAGAAATTTTTGAATTTCAAGGTTTTAATTCTATCTTTGGTTGCCTTACATCTAATCGCTTGGTGGCTCTAATATAATGTAAAATATTTTAGAATTTTCAAGAGAGGATTAGAGAGAATTAATACATCTTTACTAGATGACTGACCGATTGAGTACATAAGATGGCTATACTTATAGATCATGAGAGACAGTACCAAAACCCTAATTTCTTTATATATAACAACCTAACAGCTACTGCCCAAAATACATAAATATACTCAAATAGAGAACATACCCATCATCAATCCTTTATGAGGTGATGCTAACATTTGTTCTACAATAATCTCAATCCTTGAATCATTGCTTTGGGCCATGCAAATCAAGGAAATCCTCCATTTTGTCTCATATGGTGCATTTTGGAGGGAATATAATAAGAGTCCACAGCTTCTTTTATCTTTATGATTTTTAGTCTTCTTTGGTCATGCTGTGACTTTTCTTTGCTATAACTCTAATAAATGAGTTTTGAGTTCTCAGAAAAAGAAGAAGCTTGCAGTACATTTTCATAGCCTGGCAATAATTCATGGACAAACATCTTGCATTGGTCACCCTCCCTATGTCCAAGGAATAAACATGCCCAAATACATGCAAAGAAAAAAATTCATTAACAGAAAGAACTGGAATTACCATATCAATTGCCGTTGCCCATCTGCAACTGGCTGTGATTTTACCTATGAAGCAAAGAAAAGGGATCTGGTGAACAAACATAAGTCAAAAAATAGAATATGAGAAGCATATAGAGTGAACATTCAAAAAAAAGGAAATCTCCCCAAAAACAAAAAAAAACAAAAAAAGATTGAGCAAATGCTTGATGGAAATTATGTGCAATTGCCCAGTTAATGGAGTCAAGCTGGGTGTCTTGTTTACTTTTAGTAAAAGACCAGTACAACTCTCCTGAATCAGTAAAAATTCATCATTATCACAGACAGCATTGCACAATACTTGAATTACTAGACAACAGGGGTATCAAAATTGGACCTCGACCAAAACATAAAATCATCTGTTCCTATCATGTAGCTGGCCCGGTAGTCGCTATTTCACTTCTTTTCTTTGTTGGGGATCAATTGGATTTACAGAAGATGTTGTAAAATATTCTGCACATGGTGAGAATTGGAACTTGGAAGCTAAAGAAGAAAGTTATTTACCAGGGTTCTCTCTCCATCTTTTGTTTCCCATGCAAAGAAAAATGATAGCTTTTGAAAGATTTAAAAAGACTCAAGTCTGTTTGACAGACGCAAGAAGTTTAGATCTCTCTTTCGTATATTGAGAGAAATTAATTCTCTTAAGATGTCATACTTGACATCATAGATTCAATAGATTGTATCTCCTCTGAGAGTTATCATCTCCTTGGTGCCTTCTACTGAAGCTTTCTTATTTAATCAGGGGAGAAGAAACGGATTGCACCCCTTCCACAAATTGCATATGCAGGCAACTACTTTGGAGCCACCTAAAGCAGTTATAGGTACTGGCAAATTACATGAGATCTGCTAATCCTAAAAAGAATTCATGGTGTAACTTGTGCTTCATCAAAATTTGCACTCTTGTGAGTCTTCGATGGTGACTGCCATCCATCAATTAGTAAATCAATGAAAAATGATACAAGTATAAAACTGTCGTACCTCACCACCAGTTTGAAAAGTCCAGCAGATTTTACCATTTGAGAAATCAATGAAATAAATTTTCCCATCGTAACATCCAACTACAACCTGAAAAGACCGAATAGAATCAATCATTGTGTCTATCAGGTCTTCACATGATGCAGAGGCAGATTATGCATGCAAAACTAGGAACAGACCTGAGAAAAGTCACTTGTAACAGCAGCCGAACATTCAATTCTTCCATCTAGTTTAATCTCCCACAGAACATGACCACTAAATGATACATGTTAGAATCAACACTCAGAAAATTAACAGTCCATTAACAATGGATCATAAAAATTAAATCGCATATTATTATGATGAATGCATGTTTGGAGAGGACTTAAGGCCGTCTAACCATTATCTTCTTCTCACCTAAACTTTTTACTGGCCAGCCTAAATCACTTCCCACTAAAAATGGACACAAGATCAGCAAGCTATTCATCCCATACATCATGGGTACACCATCAATTATGAAAAGGAAACAAATACAACATTACAACTGAATATCATTTCTTTGATGTTAGTGCAATTGGAACACAGGAAAGAGTAGCTGAGGTACATCACTTCATCACAATACCAGATGCTTCTAATACAAACTAATTGGCATGGCTTTTTAGTTAAAATAACAGTTTTGACATTGTATTGATACATTATTAAAGATTGGAAAGAAGCATGAAATAAATTCATCTAAAGCATTCGGATATTTCAGAAGTAGCTGATAATAAAATATGTGCATACCTTTTCGCATCAACACGGACAAATCTTTGTGAATGAGAGCCAATAAACACACAGATCTCTTGGTCACAGACCACAAGCAGTGGTGATGCATCAACACAGGACTCCATGGGAGCTTTCCATACTTCATGCATCGTACCTTTCAACTCTCTTGAGAAATCTAATTGCAAACTCTTTTGATCTACATCTTTCACATTGTTTTTGTCTTCATACATAACCCTATTGCACCGGCTCAAGGAACATGGCCCTAAAAATGAGATAGATTTCCATAAACCCTCAGGAGTAAGATAAACTTCAGAGCTGAACTTCAAGCGCTTTGATGTAGGCTTGTCATTCTTGGAATCCTGTGAGATGATCCTCGTCAATCTCTTCTCCCGCCCAATGCCAAAAAGCTGGACTGAATTTAACTTATTCATGTGGGAGCTTTTCCTCTCACTTGCTTCAGAATTCATTCCCACAGCATCGCTTTTATTAAAATCTAAACTTTTTAATCCTCGCTTTTCTAGAAGGACAATCTGTAACTTAGATGGAGTAGGGAAATCATAAAGTGACTTCATGCTAATCCCAAGATTATGACACGCATGAGCTGCAGCAATAGAATTACCACCTAAGGAAAAGAAATCGTCATCATCAGAGACCTCTTCAATCATCAAAGCATCACAAAAGGCCTGACAAAAATATGTTGCAGGTTATGTTTCTACATTGAGCAGTTATATCAATCAAAGAAATTTTTTGTGCAAGAGGTCAAAGAGAGAACCTTTTTTATAACTTCCATGACATTGCTACTACTGTCAGTGTCGATATTATCTTTGGAATGCATCACGACTGAAGCAGACAGAAACTCATAATCCACTTTTCCACTTGAAGTCCTGGGAAATGATTCTAGAAAGATGAAATGGTATGGAACCATTGCATAGGGAAGCTTCTCAACCATCCAATGTCTAATGGATCTGGATACTTCACTAGGTCTTTTCTTTTCATTCAACAATAGAAATGCTGCAAGCTGCACAAGTTCCTCTGGACCTTTATGACAAATTACAGCAGCATCAAGAACAGCTTCGTGTCCTCTAAGCATACTTTCAATTTCCCCCAAAGCTATTCGTTGACCATTAATCTTCACAGTATGATCTTTCCGCCCAAGAAAAACAAAGTCACCACTTGCTAGCTGCTTTGCAAAATCACCAGTCCTGATGAATAATAGTCTTTGATGTTCTTCATCAGAACAGTAAAGGGATGAGTTGTGGGGCAATTCCACAAAATCTAAATGGTCTGCAGATGAATCTGACATGTATCCACTTGAAAGGCAGACACCCCCAACATATATCACTCCATGATTCAATTCATCATCTTCACCAACAAGCACAACTTCACAATTAGAAATAGGAAGACCAATCGGAACATTGGATAATTTCTCTGCTTCCAAAATCATCGGCAACCTTTTGCAATCAAAATATGTACAATCACCAGCCACCTTCAAGAAAAGTCAAATACATTTACTAAAATATTGTAGTAACTGGTTTTCAGAAAGTAGCAGTCCCACATGCTGATGCAGAGTGTCAAAGTTTAGCTGGCAAAGTGAGACACAATAAAATTTATGAAGCAAAGTGGTGTAGAAGACAAACTTATTAGAGAATTTATTTTTTTTTAAATTTAAGTATGGTTTAAAACTGCACATGCAGCACGTGAAGATCCTTTCACAGTGAACAGTATTAAAAGAGCTATCTTGCTTCTCTAGTGTCATGTCACAGAATAGTGCTGCTTCTGATGGGAGGAAAAAAATGGAAAATGCATAACAAAAAGCAGCGCAAAAGTAGCATTGATATTTCTAGGCTTCCACTGGGAAAGAGGAAAAGAGAAGAGGTATTCATTAAATCATTCTATCAAGAAAGTAGAGAAGTAAAGACACAAATTGTAAAAAGACCATGATATAAAAAATATTTGGCAAGGCTCATAGGAGGTATACACTGTGATTCTATTGCAAAACCAATCTCATCCTCTATACGTACTTCACAAACCAATTAAAATTACCATTTCCAGACACCACATGGGAACACCATAAGAATTTCAGCCACAATTAGTTTAAAGCTGTTAAGATTGATTTTGAGCAAAAAGAAAAGAAGTATGAACATTGATTCCAGACCTCAGTACTTCCATACAAATTCAGTATAATGGTCTTGGGTAATAATCTAGTAAGTTCCTTCCACAATGATACAGAAAATTCTTCACCACTGAGCACTAATAACTCCAACCAGTGGGGTACTCGTGTGTTCTGCCGACTTAGCATTGCAGGAATGATTGCCTTCATCAATGATGGAACAGCAATTAGCCTGCTGATGTGATATGCCTGCAGAAGAGATTAAATCTTACTAAAGATTGAAAGAATACAGATATGGACCCTTCTGACAATACCATACTTAGAATAAGAATACATCAAAGGATAGGAAACTTGGGCATGCTCACTGCCACATATTGTCCTGATATAATGAAATAAATTCTATACTGCCTTCAGAAGGAAAGATCAATATTATCAAAAAAAAATCCATCAGTATTATTTAAGTTGTACATAAATAAAAAACCTAATTAGTGACCAAATATGAGATTACTTGTGAAGGAAGTTATTCTAAATCAGTAATACATTTCTTGTGACTTAGTCAGTAATGCATCTTAGTTTATCAAAAATGAACATTCCATTTACAATCAAGCTATTACCCATGAGTTTCACATTATTTAATTTTGAAAATCTTAGTGAGAGTCAGTGAAGTTCAATTAGATCGATGCAACTTATATTATTTTCAGCATGTGGGACTTTTCCTTTAACATTTTGGCCCCACTACTGTTGTGTTTCTGGATCCATCCCTGCCCTTGGGGTTATCCCATGCTTGGAAGAAGTTGAAAAGGAATTACATGTATGTATGTGTACGTGTGGGTGTAGAACAATCAATTCTGTCACTGTAGTAGATAGGGAAGAAAATTTGATTTCTTTCTGAGTTAGCCTAAAAGGATTTCCCAACTGAAGGTATTTTAAAAATGCAATGGAAACTTACAAACTATTTGAGATGCTAGTAAGTAATATGTCATAAAAACAAAAGAAAAAAAGAAGTAGAATGTCATGTACAAACTGAATATATGAGATCAGAAATGCCACACTTGGTTTAGTAATCAATCCATGCAATTCCTAGACACGTAGACCCAAAAAAAAGCCAGAAAGAAATATTTCACAGCTAGAGGTTGTGACTGACGTATTTGGTAATGACAAAAAGAATGAATAAAAAATCTTAAGGCAAAGCACCTTATTAAATAGTAACAAGATACTAAAATAAGTATCTCATACCTCAAGAAAATCAGCGACAACTAAAGCATTGTGCTTTAGCTTATCGAGTGGGGGAACAACCAATGTACAAGCACAGAGAATAGAAGCTATAAATTCCTGCAGGTGGTCAACAAAGCTTATTGATGTCTTGAACAGCAGAATTTCCTTTCCATGCAAAGGATACAGTCTTTGCATCCAAGAAAAGCGATTTAAGAGACCTACAAGAGAGAGAAATGGGAAAATTACTCTTTACAGAGTAATCCAATAGCAGAACAACTTTAAAAATGAAAAAGTGGTCAGCATGATAATTCCTTTCCAAGTACCACAAAGAATGCTTCTCTTACTAGATGGAAGCCACGATATTACTTGCAAAAACATTACCTACATACAAAAACAACAAATAAAAGGAAAGAGAGAAGGAACCTTGTAAAAATTCAACCATGAAGTGGATAATTACTTCTCCAAGGTTAATGTGAAGGCCATCTACTCCTTGTAGATTCCAGGTTTTTCAGTTTCTTCATGGAGTAAGATTTTAGCAAAGTCCATAGCCATGATGTTCTCAACCTATTGAGAAGTTTGAAGGACTGAAAGTATTTAAATCGCTGAGTTTTAAGCAGTTGTTTGCTTTCTGATTGTGTGGTGTGGTATTTAAGATACTACAGGTGTGATGTTCAGTAAAGAAACTTTTTTCTCATGATGCTTCATCAAATTTTTCAATAATCTTTCATCATCTTGCAACCTAAATGTCCAATCACAGTTCATAGGTACTGTGCTCATCCCACAGATAGTAACTTTAGACTTGCTTTTCATTCTATCAGAGCCTTCTGTAGCCTCTGGTTTATTGTGAAAGGCTGGTGGTCTAAAGCACAAAAAGTAGGTAGCTCACTGCTGCTGGAATACTTTGGCCTTCCTCCTCTATAGAAAATTTAATGATTGAAGGATATACGACCCAGCCAACAAAGAAGAACAAAAATAATATCATACAAAGGGAAAGGTATCTTTCTCCCATGGACAACCTCTAGGCTTGTGCTGCTCTACTGTTGTCTTCCCTATTCCTATTCCATCAGCATGTGCCAAAATCATCAGTGGTTAAAAAAGTTCGACCCAAAGCTTAAGCTATTAAATGAATGCGTAATTCAATATTTAAATGTTGTATAATCTCCCTCATGCGTCAATTGGGTTTGGCCTTAGGCTTTTGATACACGACATATATGATTGAGGAGACAAATAAAAGGCGTAGAAAGGTTTAGACCCAGATTTTATTACTCTGAAATCAAGACGAAAATCTGTGGGGTCACTGCCAATTATTCTAATAACTTAAGCCCGTAGGGAAGAAGTCAATTACACATATATAACATGTTATAGATTAGTATACTAGTCAACGAGGCATATAAACTATAATCAAATCTCACAAAGAGAAAGCAATTGCAAAACAGAATCCTAGTATACTACTCTCTGATGCACTTCATCATATCTCTCTAGTTGGAAACAACTCTAGAAAGTTAAAGTTCCATCAAAGACAGCAGTCATGCTTGGAAAGTTATTTTTGGTTTTTAATCTAGAAAATGACAGGGCATTTTGAGAAGTGCCTAATTCCTTTGGAAAAGCTTTCATCGGCCTTTGGTACCTAGATATTTTCAATCCCCAATTCCCCTCATACCAAGGAAGAGTTTTCTATCGACTATTCCTAGTGTCAGACTCGACAAATAAAGATAAGTACACGGAAAGGGATGAAAGACAGGACAAATGCCACGGAAAGAGTTGGAGGTGCATTCTTGTTCCTTGTCTCTGTTAGCAATGAGCCTACTGAGTTTCTCAGGGTGAGGCTGAGGCAGCCCATGAGGCCAACATGCCAGCAGCCGAACCCCAACCCCAGGGTGGGAACTTTTAGGAGCCGGTCACTAAGGTTGGTAAACTCAGAGTGCCTACCATACTTGTTCCTCTATCCATCCCCTCTTTATGTAGGGAAGAGGACGGTATACGAAGAGTGAACTCCATATCAGCCTTCTCTTGACTTTTTCTTGTATGCTTGCGAAACTCATGCCTAAGTTAAGTTCATTCAGTGCTTTCAGATGAGCACCTTCTAGCTCTCGAAGAGTATAGGAAGTGTAATCGTCCGCTGCCATATTGTCATGCTCTCTCTTATGCACTATGTTGATTTAAGTAGAAGAGTGACTACTGATTTTCTACTCGTAGTTCCTCTGACACGGTATTGTTGTGGAATGATACACTTATGTACAGAAAAGGACAATGGTCCTATGCAAATTTGGCCCCACCATTTCACCAAAGCATTTGAAATGGCAATAGTGCTTTATAAGTGAAAAAGCTCATCCAGAAAAAAAGGATAACAGCCACATAGCAGGTAATTAGATAACCAACCCGAGCAGAAAACCAAGACATACCGAGGAAGGGAAAGAAACTAACTTCACATATGTATGATCAAGATGAGGACAAAAACTATTCTTTATTCAGGTAGCATTGCTGGTTTGCTAGCCTACTCTTCAAAAACCAAATCTGTAATTGTATTCTCCAGTGGAAAAATTGCACACAACCCAATTTCTAGCAATTAAATGCCAATCTTTGCAATTTCCACACTTCCAGTGGGTCATGTAGTGATTGCCTTTGCATTAGTGGGGAGCACTCATGAGAAAAATATTTAGAGGGTAGGAAGTGGAAGGACCCATTTATCAAGGTGGCAAGCTGATAGTTAGACCAATCAAGGCAAACGTTCTGATCATTAGATGCTACTTAACCGAACTGGGAAACCACCAAAATCAGGAAAGGTAGTTTGGGTGGGCATTAGGTTTCTCAAGAGGCACCTTCCTCAAATAGCTGCATAGAGTCATTATTGAAAAATAGGTCTATGAAGGACTGTAAAAGTTTGCAGATCTCCTAAGCCAAGCAAGCAGATGACTTTGACACCAAATGCTTATGATTTCAGCTTGTGCGAAAAGAATAAATGGGAAGGGTCTTTCTTCAGATTAGTCATAACAGATCTAACTCAACTATCTTGGGCTTTATGTGTCAAAGAACAGTTGCAAGGCTGGCAATCAAAATGAGATATGCTAAGAGATCCATCTCACCATTCTACAAAAGAAGATGCTATCAAGCAGTCCAAGGATAATGAAAAATGTTCAGGAACAATTTTTTTCATAATTACTGCATTTACCCAAACTTCAATACCGAAGCTAACACAAATTTTGCTCCAGAGAGAGCAGTCCCTTATGCTTGGCTACTACTGGAAATTCTCAAAGCCTGACAGTATACACAAAAGGGGAGCCATCTGGAAATTCTCAAAGCCTGACAGTATACATAAAAGGGGAGCCATCTCATCAATTACGTTTACCGCACCAGAGTTGTTGTCACCTAATTACAGTGTCACTGGAACACGCTTATAAGGACTAGTGTCTCGATAGTAAGAAGATGAAAGGCAAAAACACAATTTATATTATACAACAGAAGCCAAAAGCCACAGATGAAAGCATAGGCTTCTTTAAATTGACTCTCAATAGCACCAAACATAATGCTGAATAATATAATTTCACTTAGGGGGAAAATAAATGAAATACTACAATTCATGATTCGAAAATGCAAGCAAATGGAAAAAGCAAAGTGCACACCTTCTTCAGTGCCACAAACTCCTTTAGGCTTTCCAGTTGATCCCGAAGTGTATATCAAATAACAAAACAACCTTCTTTTCTCCCGCGCACAAGGCCAAACGATATTTCCATACCTACTAATTTCTGTGGTACTTTCTTCCATGGAGAGCAGCATGACAGGGCAACTCCCAGACTCCACTATCCAATCTGTTTGCCGACCGTGGCTTATACCAAATGATGACTTGGATGCAATAATGAGCTCAACATTTGAACGAGAGACGATTGACAACATCCTTTCCTTTGGCCACATCGGGTCAATAGATAAGAAAGCTTCCCCACACCTCAAAACAGAGAGAACAGAAACGATGTACTCCACTGAAGGAGGTGTATAGATTCCAATTACTTTCGGCACATAGACATCCCCCGACTCCAACAATTGAGTTGCACCTGGTTTGAACGTATACGTCGCTTCATCGCCACTATGATAGCTTTTACCTAGAAAAAAATTTGAAATATCATATCACCCGCTTTCATCAACAAGGCCATCTATGTCACAAATCACCGCCACTAAAGAAATAACCGTCTCAATATTCGACCTTCACCAAGGATCATGTAAAGAAGCAACCTTCTAAAGTTGAAGACGCACTGCGCAACACTCATCACCTTAATCAATCGATAGTCATTCAAACCAAAGTTCAAACGCAACCAACCTGAAGGTTTGATGAGGTCGGGGTCATCGCCGCCGTCGAGGATATTGCAGAGACGAGAGCTAAGACGATCGACGGCCCGCGACACATCGGAATAAGTAAAGCACCGGTCCCCGGGGTAGAGCGGAGGGGACCGGGACCGCGCGCGCTCGTCGCAGAACCGATCGACGCCGGCGGAGAAGCCGGCGCCGGCCGCGATCCTCCGGCGCAGCTCGGCGGAGACGGCGGCGCCACCCGACGCGTGCACGACGGCGATTCCGCCGGGGTCCTCGGAGGCGGCGGCGGAGAACGCGTGCGACAAGCAGCAGTGGAGCGGCTGCTCCGCCCCGCTCATTGCTTCCGCTGGATGGGAACTCTAGTCCCTCGAGTTCTAGATGCTTTCTCCCTATCGCATTTCGCGGCCAAGCTATTCGAGCTCGAGTTCATCGATCGCCTGCTGCTCTCGCTGAAGGATGAACTCATGATGGCCGCTTCGCCTGCTGCACTGTGTCTTTGGGTCACCGAGTGGTCCCGTCTTAAAAAATATTTTTAGTAATTTCTTCTTCTTTTTCGTTAACTTCGTGAAAAACTACGAATTAATATGTTTTTGACAATTTTATTCAAAATTAATTTTTTTACCATTAAAACTCTAAATTGATATATTTGTATTAAATTTATTATTTATTAATTTTTGTTAAATTTTATTATTAAATTACTGAATTGAATTACACGTAATTGATATATCATATTATGATTTTACTGTCTATTTATCATAATTATACCAATTTTATGATTTTTTATAATATTAATCCAATTTTATGATAAATAAATTTATCACAAATGTATTAATTTAGGATTTTTGATAATTAAAAAAATTAGTTTTGGATAAATTTATCACAAGTGTACCAGTTTAAAAAAAATTGATCATTTTGAATAAATTTATTACGGATATATCAATTTGAAATTTTTCGTAATTAAAAAATTAGTTTGGGATAAAATTATCATAAATATATTAATTTGAAATTTTTCACAGTATTAATTCTTTTTTTAAATTTTTAATAGGTTCAAAATATAATATTTTTCAATCAAAATTGCAAGGGCTTACAAGCCCACCTAATTTATGAACTTTATTCAGTATTTACGATATTTCAGGATTGTTATCTCACAATAGTTTCAAATGAAAAGGTAATTTACAAAAATGAAAGATTTTTTTGAATGATGAGAATTTAGGAACTTGAGTGATAATTTATGGATTATGCTTTACATATATGATAATTTAAGGGGCATTATTATGTTTACAAAATCAAAATGTAATTTAAGAACTTTATCGGTCCTTTACGACTTAACAGTGGCTACAATCAAAATTTGCATGCAATGTACTAACGAGGCAAATCATACCTTCATCGAGGGTTAGCCCTCAATTATTTTAAGGGCAACTACAATCAAAATCCTTAAACTATACCACTTGAACAATTTTACCTTTAATTTTTTTTTTGTCATTAAAAACCCCTAAACTTTTTTATGCCACCAAAAATCACAAATTATGTCACTTGTGACAATTTTACCCTGAACTATTTTTGTATCACAAAAAACCCCAAACTATGCCACTTAGGATAATTTTACCCTAAACTTTTTTTTTTACTGAATGGCATTTTCGGCTATCGTTGGAGTTGGCGATGGCCACCCTCGCCCACCTCACCTAGGTTGGGCAACCCTCACCAATGTCAGGCAAGTGTCGCCCTCGCCCGACTTCGACACCGGCAAGGGTGGGCGAGGGCAGCCATGGTGGGCAAAGGGAAGGAAAGAGAAGGAAAAAAATTAAATGAAAAAGGATGAAAATGCCCTTTACCAAAAAAAAGTTTGGGGAGTGGCATAATTTAGGATTTTTTGTGGCTCAAAAAAAGTTCAAAGTAAAATTGTCACAAGTGGTATAGTTTGGGGTTTTTTGTGGAAAAAAAAAAGTTTATGATAAAATTGTCACAAGTGACATAGTTTGAAGTTTTTAGTAGTACAAAAAAAAGTTTAAAGTAAAATTGTTACAAGTAGCATAGTTTTGAGTTTTTTGTGGTACTTGCCTTTTTTTAATAAGAGAGCACCTTTCATAGAGGCATCCGAGATAAAAATAAAAATAAAATTGATTTACTATTCAGAAGGGTAATTTGTGATTTTCATTTGTCATTTACAACACAATGAAAATAATACTACCATGCAAAACGAAAGGCTATTTTATGAACTCAAAGGGTAACTTACAATGTATAACATTCACGACATGATAAGGGATGTCCTTACAAATCAAAGCGGACGTTCATGTATCCAACTGCCAAATTCCTTAAATTTATAAATTGTTTAAGTATGTCATGATCAATAAGTTGCTAAGAATAAAAAAAATGATTTTTATGCGTTCGAACTTGCAAAAATTTCAAGGTTTTCTCAAGCCACCTGCTTGTTCACGGATGATTATAAAATTGACAGTACACATAATCATTCAAGGAGTAGCCAAACAATAGCTATACGTGAAATTTAGACTAGTAACCCCCAAACAATAGTACTTTGTACATTAAACCCTAAACCTCAACTCCACATCAAATAGTAACTCTAATTTTCTGATCAAGAACTTCTGCTTCTAAGCATCAAATGTCAATCCTTCACAAATCGCTTGTGGAAATCCAAGAATTGAAGGCACACCTTCAACACAAGTAAATTGATCTAATAAGCACAAGGTACATACTTATGGTAAAAGGGAAAAAAAACACACTAAAAGAAGATTGTAATAAAGGACAAAACATTAAATAGTGAACTACACTAGGCCAACTAAGAGTGAGGCTGTAAAGCACAAATCCGAGCTCCATCAA
The DNA here is from genome assembly GCA_014858505.1 of Corymbia citriodora subsp. variegata. Lineage (NCBI taxonomy): Eukaryota > Viridiplantae > Streptophyta > Magnoliopsida > Myrtales > Myrtaceae > Corymbia > Corymbia citriodora. The sequence goes on along the minus strand of CM026413.1, from coordinate 18,146,747 downwards.
GAGGAATGGTTTTTTTTTCCCGGCCGCTAGAAGTAGGTGTAGCGCCTTGAATCTTGCGAGTTGAGAAGTGCCCTCCTCGTTTCTTAGCACATTTCCCAAGTCCTAGGTTTAAGTTGGCCATTGCACCAAGAAGGTTATTTGAAAAGCAAAGAGAAATCATCACCAATCAATTTATTTAACCCATGTTGATTGGACACCTAAAGTATGGAAAGATTACCCAGTCAGTCCTAAAGTTATTGTATGAGCGTTAATTCAGTTTTAAACTTTTAAACTTTGTTAATTTAATCTTAAACCTTTAGACAAAATTCCAATATACTCATTTTGTTCAATTTTCGCTAGAAATCGCTCACGACCCAATAATCACCCGTCATCATATGCAACACATCGCCATGTTAGAATTCTGCGTAGAGGTTTAAGACTAAATTTGAATCTATATAATAGGTGTATGATTAATTGAATAATTTCCCCCTACAATACACAATAATAGGGAAAACACCTACTAAGAGACGTGCAAGGTGATTGGTCTGAGTGCGATAATCAGAGGTACTCAGGCAGGAAGTTCAATTAAATGAGGGATATATTAGCATTACACAATACTCTTTCGGTACCACAACTTCTTGATTAAGATCTAATTCGTGTTTGTTGTGCAATTTCCTTAAAAGAGTTTGGAAGTGGAGTTTTGATCAATACGCAATTAGGCAGAAAATTGGCATCATTTTATGTATTGAATAACCCCGTTATATGTGAAGGTGTATTTAGTATGTTTATGCATGATGTGTGATAGGAAAAGACACATAACCAGGAATGATAAAGGCTTAGAAGTCAAAATCGAATTTCCGAATGCAAATTTTGGAATCTACGTGGAGTCACATTTTGTATATGCTTTTCATATAAATTAAGGCAATATCGTCAAAGCCATCATCCTACCAACCTAATTCAAACATAAGCTTCAAAACTATCAATAGGACAGCCTAAAAGTATAATAACGTAAGACTAGCGATTTCATCTTGCCAATACGATGGCCTAAGAATATATGGTTCACAATTACTCAAACAGACAGTAAAATGAAAAACTTTCGATTCTACAATTCTAAATGAACATTACAACATCCTAAAATGCATTTTTATTCTAGAGAAAACTACAAGGATTGGGATCGGAACCAAGACCTCTAATATTCTCTCAAAATGAGTAGAAAATAAGGGTCTACTTACAGGCAAGGGTGTAAACCATTCGGCTAAATTCGATTCAGTTTTCCTGAAAAACCAAACCAAATCGATAAGGTGTGATTTCGACCAAAACTGAATACGAATAAATCTGAATAACTGGTTTAGTCAGTTTGGTTCAGTTTGCTTTGTGGGTTTTCTTACCTTACTTATTGGAACCGAATTGAAGAAGGGATGAGAAATGAGAGAGATTTTAAGTTAATGGCTCAATTTTGGTTGAGAATTTTAGTTCGGATCGGTTAACTGAACCAAACCGGAAAAGCTAACCGTTATTTTTTTATTATCCAAACCGAACCCAAAATACACAAAATTTAGATTCAATGTGGTTCAAGTTCAGTTTTGATGTGGTTCTAACATCCCTACTTATAAGCGAAATGGGATACCTCGAGAAGAAGTGGACATGGTAACATTTATGTAGAAACACATTTTCCTTTCGGCCAAATTAAAATAGAATCAAAATTGAATTCTAGATCATAAAATGAACGATTATATTTAGGGGCCTAAAGTTCATGGGTTTGAATTGTGATTGACATTGGCTTTTGACCTCCAGTTTGCACAAACCCAATTTCTTTTATATGTGACTCATGTTGGCTAAAAATGATACGGTGAATTCCAATGTAAGCACTTTGGCATATTAATCATCTTATGTTCCCTCAAAACAACTGCAAGCTACATTCTAGCATAGCCAACATTGTGATAGCCTAACTCCATATTTAAGGTTCAAAGCAGTCATTATGATGATGACCTAAGAACATGTGGAATTTCCAGCATAACATATTATAGGACTTGAAATATGCATTTTTGACTTTTTAGATGGGTAAACAAAGCAGTTGAATTCTCTTGATAGAGCTTCTCCCTACCTTCTATGATAGCAAACCCTAATCTTAAACCTTCCTACCCAATTTCTAAAATTCCAATCAATGGTTTATCCTAAAATGAATGTCTACAAAATCCTCATGAGTCTCTTGTTATTTTCCCTATATTCCAAAATATTAGTGAATCTCCACCATAAACCATAAATTTCTGTACCCAAATTTTACTTTCTAAAAAATTTCTTGCTGCTGTTTCATCAGTGTCCACTTCCGATTTCAACCTTCTTCCTATTTTCTTGCTATCCAAGAGCTATTTCCCTCCTTTGCAATTGCACGTCCAAGATCCCTTGGGACTTAGGCTTCATGTTTACCTAAAAGCACTAACTGGATTTGGATTCTACCAGGCAGTTAGTTTGATTGATTCTCTTCCTTAGCCGTATTTGGGAGATTTCAATGAAGAAAGTGGGAAGGAGAATGGTTGAATATTATCGTCTCAACACATTCCAAGAATTTCTCAATGACTGCTCTTTGATGGAAATAGAACGTAAGGGGTGCGTGTGGACAAATAATAGAGAGGGGGAAAACCTTGTTAAAGAGAAACTAGATGGGGTGCTATGTAACCTATAATGGAGGCTCTTATTGCGAGATGCCGAAGCCTTTGTCTTTCCAACGATAGGTTCAGACCACAAGCCTCTTTTGTTGCTTTGCTCTACAGTACTGGTAAATAGGAGAAATGAATTTCGTTTAGAAACCTACTAGAATGAAGATGAAGAGTGTAAGGATATCGTTCAATGTGCATAGCATTCTTTTGCTATGGAAACTACGAGTTTATAAGATAAAACACAAGTAGAGGCCTTGATCATATGGAATCGAAAGAAATTTTCAAACAATTATAGCAAAATTGAGGCCCTTAAGCAAGAATTGGTGGCCTTAGCATATAACGCCCAACCTTCGCAAGACAAATTTAGAGTTCAAAGCATCAAAGAGGAGATTAAACAATTATGGAGACGCGAAGAAATTTATGGGGGGATGAGGTCAAGGATTAATTGGTTGAAGTTAGAGGACAAAAAAACAAAATATTGCTATGCAACTAGTGTCCAAAAGAAGTAAAGGAATAGAATCTTTACGCTACAAACATCAAAAGGTAAATAGATAAAGGAGAGGAATAAGCTTTAACTAATGATTGTAAATCATTTGCAATATAACTGTAGTGCTGGAGTGACAATGGAGGAGATTCAATTAGCGGTTTTCCAACTAGGAGCTGCTAAAGCCCCAAGTTTAGATGGTTTAAATGGCATGTTCTTTGAGTCTCATCGGAATATTATTAGACATGATGTTCTTGTGATTGTTAAGGATTTTTTCTTATTGGTGTTATGGAATTAGCTTTAAACACAACTATATTTCATTGTTACCACAAATACCAAACCTAGAAAAACTCAATCAGTTTTGCCCCATTATTAGCCTTTGCAATTTCTTGCATAAATCATCTCCAAGACCATGGCTAATAGATTAAAGCCCTAACTATTTGAGCTAATATCGAGGAACAAAGTGCATTCGTGGGTGATAGACAGATTCAGAATAATATCCTAATTGTACAAGAAGTCCTACATCAATTGAGGTTACGAAATGGGAAGAAAAAAAATTCTAGGTTGTCCTTAAACTAAATATGCAAAAGGCATATTATAGGGAGGAGTGGGACTTTCTTGAAATTTGTATATTGAAAATGAGCTTTCACGAAAAATGGATAATGTGGGTTATGTGATGTGTAATTATTGTTTCTTTCAATATAAAGTTATCAAGCAAGGTGAGCCCCTCTCACTGTACCTCTTTATCCAAGTGGCAACTATCTTCCTTGGTAAACAATACAGTGGCAAATGAGAACATTAAGGGGATTAAGCTACACAGATCATGCCCAATTTTATCTCACTTGTTATTTGCGGATGATTCCATCTTCTTTTTAGATTGATCGATAATTGATGCCAAAATTTTTAGCTATACTCAAGCAGTACCGTTATATTTCTAGGAAAGCTATAAACCTAAATAACTCAAGTATATATTTCAGCAAGGGGTATCCTCAATTGTCAAGGGATAATATGGCAAGGGAACTAAGAATTCCAAAAATTAACCACATAGGAAAGTACCTAGGTATCTCTTCAGATTAGGGAGCCACAAAGAAGCAAATGTTTGCTTGGATTTTGGGGAGAGTGAATATGAAATTGGGAGGATGGAAGCAATAGGTGTCTCAAAAGTGGAAAAAAAAATTGTTGAAAACTATGCAATGTCCATTTTTAAAGTCCCTATTTCTATTTCTAAAGCCATTGAGCACAAAATTGCAAAATTTTGGTGGAAAAACAACAACCTCAACATTGGGTTACATTGGTAAAAGTGAAAATTTTAAGACCGAAAAAGACAAAGGAGGCATGGGCTTTAGAGACTTGATTACTGTTTGTAAAGCTATGCTTTGTAAACAAGCATGGCATATAAACAAATAAATAGAAGCTTTATGGAGCAACCTTTTCAAGGTATATATTTCCATCAAAAGGAATTTTGGCATGCAAAGAAAGGTGCTAGACCATCTAGGGAATGGCAAAGCCTACTCAAACTCAACCAGGTGCTCTATAGGAAATGGGGAGAAAGTGGACATAAGAATAGATAGGTGGCTGAAAAAGGGGTCTTATTGGTGGTCCTGCAAATATAAATGACCCACAAAAGGTTGTTGAATTGATTAGCCAGGAGAAAACTAGTGGAATATACAAAAACTAGATAAACTTTTTTTATGAACAAACCAAAGAAGAAGTTCTCACCGTTTCAATCCCCTCTTGAGGAAAATGATGAACTATTTTGGATGGGAACAAAATCAGGATGCTACATGGTAAAAAGTGCCTATAATTTACTCAAACAAGAAGCAAAAAGTAAACCAAACACAGAGCAACCCTCATCCTCATTTCAACCTCTCAAAACACTATGGACATCCATATGAAATTTAAAGGCTTACTCAAAAGTGAAAATCTTTTCTAAGGAGCGCATGTCAAAATCTATCCCAACAATGCAGAATTTCTGGAAGAGGAAAATCGTACTTGATCCTATTTGTGCTATTTGTCGGCATGAAATGGAGATGACTAAACATACTCTATTGCCCTGCCCCGAGATCTAGAAAGTATGGTCAGCCTCCAACCTTCAATTACACACATGGATACAGGGGATAACTCAGTTTGATGCATGGTTAATGAAGCTTATTGGGAAATCTGTTGGCTTACCCCTTTCCTTGAAATAGTGGCGTCGGTCCTATGGTGTATCTAGGTAGCTCGAAACGATGCAATTTTCATAGGCCAAATCCTGAATATAGAAAATGCGGTAGAATCAACGAGGGTTTTACAAGGACATTTTGAGAGATGGGTTTCTAAAGCATTGCATGCAGGAACAAAAATAGATCTAGCAGTTTCACAAACTTGGGTTGCACCCGGATAAGGGGGAATTGAAAATTAATGTCGATGGCTTACTCACCAAAGGATCTACGGATGGCACCATTGCCTGCATCTGTCGAGACTACACTAGAAGTCTCGTCGATGGGTTCACCAAGTCGATAAAGGCCTCCTCCACGGCTCAGGTTGAAACGCTAGCAGTACATGAAGCTCTTAGATTCGTGCAGCGCGACAATATGGGCAGTGTCCCATTCAATCAGACAGGTTAGATTTGATACGCACTCTCTCCTTTGCAGCTGAGAAGTTCGCTTGCTTATCAATGAGTGCTTTGCAATATTATCGGGCCTACCATCCGTGAAGCTGCAATTTGGCCCAAGGAGTTCAAATATGGTTGCTAATTGGGTGGCAAAGGCCCACAAAAATCATAATCTTTCTGGCTATAACATTGTATATTATAAATAAAAGAATTTTCTGACAAAATAAAATAATGATGTATTCTAAAACTCGAGATTTAATATCACAATTACGATGACCTCAAAAATTGCATTTATGACTTTTCAAACAGGCAATGTAACAATGTATTATGAAATCTATGATTCTAAACGAGCACCACCACATCTTAACATATAATTCTAGAGGCATCATAAACTTTCCTCAAGAGTGCAAGAACCTTGGTTCCACACGTCAGCCTGAAACATGCAAATTTTTGATCCTTTGCATTGCATGTTCAATGTCCGATTCACGTGATATTTGCAGCATTGGAACGGTCATCGCCAGAGATTTTCAACGAGCTTAATATTTAAAGGTAAATTCAGGAATTCACGGATCCAAGGTATTAGCTTGTATTGAGATCTAAGACTCAAGTTTATGAATGTCATTGTTTTGACTTAATATTTTCAAAAAAGTTAATATCATGAAAAATCCCAAATTGGTATAATTATGACAAATTTATCCAAAACTAACTTTTTGACTACCAAAAATTCTAAATTGGTAAACCTGTAATAAATTTATCCTTCTTTACTTTCCGTTACTATCAAATTATTGAGTTGAATAACATATGATAGTTAATAGGTGAGCCAATTTGGAGTTTTACTCTCTGCTTGTCATAGGTATACTAATTTGTGATTTTTCGTAGTATTAATCTCATTTAATGAAATATAACAACGTGTAAATTTATCATAAATTTATCAGTTTGAGGTAAATTAATCATAAATGTATTAATTTGAGATTTTTTTATAATATTAACCCTTTAAAAAAACCATTATTTACCACTTTTTAGAGGTTCGGAAAATTTTGTTCAATTCCAAAACATCTAGGTTTGATTTTTAGCTCGAGGGTTTTTTTTCGAGTACTAGAACATTTGACCGGCGACAACTTTCTCATTCAACCCAGATTTTGTCGCGTTGGAATGCTTGTGATTTCCATAGTTTCATTATGTGCAATTAAAACCCATAATCACAAATTTTCCAACACTGCGAAAAACGAGCAATAATACCCATAGGGTCAAAAATTGACTGTCGGAAAGGACTTTGTTTTGTCTTGTATACGATCGGTGCGTCATTGGTCAAATCTCCATCGACCGTATATCAAACCTAGAAAGTGTTTAGGATTGAGGACGGAATTTGAGATGTGAACAATCTTAAAATTACAAATCATCTGAGCAAATAATTTAGTACCAAATAATGGATTTGCCAGTTCTATGCTCTAGACGAGACGCATGAATCAAACAAAGTAATAAACCACAACATTTGACAAGTACTGTATACGTCAATGATCGCAGATTATGCAGGAAAATAGCTTCTGAGCAAAGTTTCTGGTCGTTCCTCCGGTCGATCTCTTCGCCAGACAAACAACCTCGTCTCCATCGGCACCGTCGTCTATGGCCTTCCGGCAGTGATCGCAGAAAGCGTCGTGCGCATCCTTCACGTACTTAGTGGCTCCGCCGACCGTCATGTCCTCCACCAGCTTGTCCGGATAGATGTCCTTCTTGTGATCCCCATTCAACGTCGCGGCCATCTGCACCAGGATCTGCTGAAAATCGTTGAGCTTCGCGTCTTCTTTAGCTCCATCCGGTCTCAATTTCGGGGCGTCGGGCAACGTGACTGCGAATGTATACAGCTTTCAGCACTCGAGCCGAGGCGAAAAAACTCGAAAAAATCGGGGAAGAGAAGTTCCTGTATGGTTCGGAGATTACCTGGACAGTCCGTTCTCGGGCTACTTCTGTTCAGGACCACCTCGAAGGTGCCGGCCCATTCGTCGCGCTTCGTCAGGAAATGCTGCAAGTTGAAGATCTTCTTCACCGTCGCCGCTATTGAGGAGTGCTCGTACTGCGACGTGTGATGCGGTCCCTTTGGCTTATGCAAAACTGCGCGATTTTCCCGAGCGAAAATAGTGAGTTAGATCTTACATTTTCAGATCGAAGCACGAAAAAGTTCATCATTCGAAGAGTAGTGTAGTTATCTTTGTAGGTCCATTGCTTTCACCTGTTCCGCGCTCGATCCATGGGGAAATGAAGATGGCCGGGACCCTGACCCCAAGGCGGTCGAACTTAAACTTGTAAGGATCAGGGCCGACGATGCCATCTGGGCTCGGGACGCCCTCCACCGGAGTCGGGACATGGTCGTAGAAGCCACCGTGTTCATCGTACGTGATCAGGAACAAGATCTCGTTCCACTGAGGGCTGGATCTCAGCGCCTCGTACACTTCCTTGACGAACTTCTGGCCCTGAGAGACGTCGTGAGAAGGGTGATCGTCATTCCCAGGCAATATCTTGAGGTCGAAGTACCGCTGCTCGACGACGACGTAGTTTGGCAGCTTGCCTTCTCTGCAGTGCGCCTTGAAGTGGAGGTCGAACTGGTGGAAATTCTTCAGGTACTTCAGCTTCCTGAGGTTCCTGCAATTAGGGTGAAAGAGGTTGCTGACGGGATTAGCGTGCTCAGGGAGGAAGAAAGACCTCAGAAATGGAATCTGATGACGCAGGAAATTAAAACGAGTGATCAAACATAGCATAATGCTACCTACACATGTGCTTACTACCTTAGACTTTTGCAGTTTTCACACTTGATGCACTTATGACAAATTTATCCAAACTAACCTTTTTGATAATCAAAAACCCAAATGGGTACATTTGTGACGAATTTATCCTCCGTTAGTTTCCGTTAAATTTTACAATCATATTACTAAGTTGAACGATATGTGATAACTGATGGGTATACTAATTTGTGGTTTTATCTTCCGTTTGTTACACATTACTAGTTTTCATAATATAAATTTAATTTAACAGAAATTAATGAAGAGTAAATTTATCACAAATATAATTTATTTTAAATTTTTGATTATCAAAAATTAAATTTATTGTAAAAATATTAATTTATAATTTTTCTTGACGTTAACTCTTGTTTCTTTTGGAGCAATAAGAAGGGACTTCCATGTTATATAGGAAGCTATGAAGAGTACATACAGCAAGCATGCGGACATGGGTCAAGGGGGTCTTACATATCCAGTCCGACATGCACGTGGAAGAAGGTACGAAATGGTCCGTCATTTTTTTTTCTGGGTTTCTTCTC
>CM026413.1:18008595-18137624 GCA_014858505.1 Corymbia citriodora subsp. variegata | reverse complement strand
ATACCTAATTAGGGATTATTAGACCGAGGTTGGCTTTTAATTCATCTTAGGGAAATTTCGCCAACACAATTGGAAATTAATTTGTTGTATGAAAAGTTAAGAAAATTAATTATGAATGATTAAGTGAAGTTGGATGCTCTAACACTTTGTGATCTTGATAATTATTAATTTTCAGTTTGCTTTAGATTATTTTTACTTTACAATTTTAATTAGCTTTTAATTCTTTAAGTTTTGACTTTTTCTATATTTTAGTATTTTAATTGGTTTAGTTTACTTTTTACTCGTATTTTCGATTTGGTTAGCTAAATTTTTTAATTGATCACTTTCAGTAAGTAATTGGATAATTTAAAAAAAACAATCCCTGTGAGAACGATACTCACTCATCACTTTATTACTTGTTGATATTGTGCACTTGCAATTCACCTAACAAGGTGATAACTCATCTCGGAAACGCACTAAACAAGTAACTTACAAATCGATAGCAGATCAATAGCAAGGGCTTTGCTTTATTTATAAACATGACATGGTAAACTCAACTTTCCAACAAGCTAAAAATACACATAATAAATCACATGTGCATTCTTACTCTTGTTGACACCTAAAATTCACATAAATAACAACGCATGAAACTATGTTTTCAACAAACAAGCCGCAATTGTCAAATAAATCAAGAACACTTCTAATCATTTTCTAGGCATAATGCATCCCCACGTGTTCCAACTATTATGACCACTCAAGGCCACAACCGAACTACTGTCAATGATCCTCCCGCCCTGTTAGGCACAGCAACGTCTCGACCTTATTCGAAGACAGCATCAATTAAGAGTACCACTCCAAAATCCATCTGCAAACAGCATTTGGACCCCGTCAAGCATTCGATCAAAATCAAGCATCACTCCAAAAACCTTTGGTGACGGTTTCCATTATGTGATCACACAGACACATAAAACACTCAAGCTTATTTTTTGTTTTTCATAATAGTCAATGCATAGTGTTTGATGCTAACCAATTAGAAAATTGCGATTCCGCATACTTCAATTAATGCACTAAAATAATCTCACGTGATCAACCGAAAATTCAACTTCATTCAAAAATGCATACGTCTCATTTACAACCCTTCCTTAATATGGCAATCACAAGCAAAATCACTTAAGGCCTCAATTCCTCCTCGTTCCAGGTTCATGTGTCTCCAATAGCTTTCTTTAAGCTACATTTTTCACATACCACATAACCCTCATTTTAGTCCATCAAGCACATGCTTTAAATAAACCTATATCCACATATAACAACATGTCTTAACAAGCTTTACCTAAGCATTTCATGAGTAACAATCAAGCTTAGTAAATTTCCTCAAGCCAAACCAAGCAAGATAGAATAAATGACCATGAAAACCTACTCAAGATCAACTTGGCTACCCTAGTCTACGCTCAATCAACACATAAACAATCCTAACTAAAATGTAAACAATATAGGAAATAAGTTTTAATAAACCTAAACCTAGCTCATTTAGCCATAGCCCTAGCTCACCAAGCCTAAACCTAAACATCTAATGCGTAGATTAATATCTTAATCAAAGCTTAGAGGAACCACTTACAAAACTAAAAAGATCTAAGAACAACGGCGACAACAAATGGCACGGCGAGGGTGCGTGGCTTGAATGGCAGCGTTTGGTAGAGGTGGACGGCGAAGCGCAGTGGTGTGCAATGAGTGCGGCAATGATAGATGGTTAGAGGTGGCGGCGGTGGTGAGTAATGGTGGCTGAAACCAAGGGAGAGAGAGAGGGGGAGGAGGCATGAGAGAGAAAGATAGGTGAGGAAGAGAGTGAAAGTGAGTGAGAGTGAGGGAGATGAGAGAGAAAGAGGGGTATTTTATACTAAGTCACTCAAATGATACACAACACTCAAGTATACTACTACCTGCCTATCATGTTCTCCCTTAAAACCCTCTCCACCAAGTATAATACTTGGCTAGGGGTCATTTTACAAAATATCCACATCCCATCCAATTAATGCAATGAAGAAGTACATGCCATAAAAAGTCCATTCCCTTCTTGTCGCCATTAAAGTGGCGTAAATCCCTCAATCAAGAAGCCAAAATGGTCCCCATCTCACTTAATGGCTTCTAGAAAATCATTAGGGCCTAAACCATAGGATTACTATTCAAGAATACTATTCATGCACATGGTCCATTTATGTGCCAGTTTCCAAAACTCAATTATTAGCTTGAATGGGCTTGAATGGGCCTTAGTTGGGCTTGGTGGGTTTCCTTGGGTCCACATGGTCAAACCTAGTCGCTGTGAGGCATATTGGGCCATGCCTTGGGCATGAGCCTTGTGGGCTTCCCGCTTTGCAATCCATTTTCCAAGTATGGACCAATGGGCTTCTTGTTTCGCAATCCCTTTTCTTGGTATGGCCAATGGACTTCCCGCTTCACTGCCCACTTTCCTTTGTCCAAAGTTTAGGCTTACTTGTAATTAAGGAAATTAATGAAGCGACATGTAATAGAGTTCTTGTCACGGCTCAACCCTCGAGCATGCAACAACCTCTATTCTCTTTGGTCAAATTAATGCGACATCCTAGGATGCATCACTGACGATTCTTTGATCTTTTAATTATACGCATGCGAAAGTGAAACGACAAAACCCAGTCAAAAATAATAGCAAGGATAGTAGGAAAATGCAGCAATCATTGCAAAACACCATCTTTTTATTTATATATTGATTAACCCAAAGGAAGACTGTACATGCCCTACAAATGGGCAACTTCCTAGATTGCCAACCAAAAAGATACCAAGCAAGGATTAATCTACTTCTTTGCAAAAGCTAGGGTCAGTCAACAAGAAAAGCAATAGGCGCCTGTACCCATGAGTTACTCTTCGATTCCTTAGAACAGTCCTAACAAGTCATCGTCAAACCAAATGAACCAGGCCACATAAAGTTGTGGGACGGGCTCTCCCCAACTTACGTCTTGCCTAAAAAGTGGTGGTGAACTTCAAGAAAACTGCTTGACTCCCCTTCACGGTGTACACCAACACAAGGAGCTTGAAGGTAAGCGGGAGTCCAAACCTCATAGGGTGGAAAGCCATACCTAAGGGCTTGAAAAATAATTTACAACCACAAATAAGATATAAATCTCAGCAAGTTAGCGACCTAAGCCTCGTTTAGGAAGTCAACTCACCTCGAGGGTACCTAAACATGCAATGATATATTGATGGTAAATCAATAGTAAAGGGACTCCTGCTTTGCCTTAATAGTTAATGTAATCGTGTAGTTAAACCTCATAATAGAAACAACAACTTATCCAATCGACCCAAAGGCATTCTTACCTTGCCAAGGCACATACCTTGCACGATATAAATTCACACGTATCATAGCAATCAAGCATTACACATAATCAAAACACACATATTTTCTCATGTATAATGCATTCACACGTGTTACTATTATTACGACTCCTTAGGCTACGACCAAGACAAGAGTTTAGTGATCTTTCGGCATGACCAAGCATTGTCCCACCCCATCAGACACGGCATCATCTAGAATGCCCCACTCAAATGGCATTCCATAAGGAGCACTAGTTTGGTCTCAATTGCAACTCAACATCTAGACCCTTGTCAGGCATCCGATAAAATTGGGCATCATCCTCAAACTCCCGTTGGGTGATGAGCTCCTTTATGTGACCACACGAGCACCTCAAACTGCTCAACCATTTTATTTCTCATCAATTAGCCAATATAGACGTGGTTCGTGCTCACAACAATAAACTATTGTAGTTTTCATACATAAAAATGCAGTAGAATAATCATATGTGGTCACATACATATATTCAACTCGTTAAACTTAGCACGTAGTCCTTTTAAAATATCCTTGCCCCAATTAAATCATAAAACAAGACATATAAACCTGACACCTTGGGAATTTCCATTTATATGCCAATAAAACTCATTTATAAATATGTACACAAAGTTTCACATGGGGCAAATACTTTTCATGACACCGCAAGCATTAAACACACGGAACTTGCATAGAATCCTCATAAATTTCAAGTAGAAATCACATATAACATAGCACTTATCAACCTATTGTGATAATTGATCAATTCTTTCATGATAACTTATATTTGGCAACAACCTATCAAACAATTTCCGATAGGTTATCATCCCTTTAACAATAACTTATCACTTATTTTTGTGATATTTTATCGGCATTTTGATGATTGCTTATCGCCCTTTCCGATAACTTATAGCCCTTTCAATGATAACTTATGAACTTTCTCATAATAGCCCATCACAATAGCTTATTAGCAACCCTCGATAGCCTATCACAATAGCTTATCACTTTAATTATCATTAATTAAACTAATCAAGCTTAACTTAATTAACTACGCCTAATCCAGATTAACTATATAATAACTATCCCTTAATCAAGTTTAATGTCCTAATCAAGGGATTAGAACATTAATTCACAGGTTAATGTTTCCAACAACATAAGGATGATGGTGACAACGCAAGTGATGAGGGCTTGGTTTGGAACAGCAAGGGGTGGCATGGTCAAAGTTGGTCTCAGTGGTGATGGCTCCAATGGGGAGGGAGAAAGACAGCCCGACGGTGGCAGCTTGCATGGTGTGAGCTAGCACCGGCAAATGGGAGGAGATGACAAGGACCACGAACAAGTGACAACCGCTCCGGTGGCCAGGGGATGACAACAAGGGGCGGCAACAAAGAAAACGAGAGGAAAAACAAAAGGAAAAAAGAGAGAAAAACAAGAGAGTGTTGCAAGGGGAGAGGGCAATCGAACTCGAGGAGGGAGAGAGAGTGAAATGTGTGAGAGAGAGATTCTCTCTAAAATCTTCACAATTTTCCCTCCATCAATGCACATCAAATCCCCCCTAAAATCCTCTTCTCCAAACATTTTGTCCCCTTTTATCTTTTGCCCATAAATGCAAGAAGGGTAATTTGATAATTTGACATTTAATACATGAAATTCAAATTTTGCTCTTCGGCCATATTGAAGAAATAGGCCTTGGTTTGGGCTTAGTGGCCTTATGGGCTCAAATGAAAGAGAAATGGGCTTGAATTGTTCATTGGGCTTGAAGGTGGGGCTAGAAAGGTTTTGGGCTTGCTTGGGCCCATTTGGGCCTAGATGAGCCCAAGGTGGCCGAACCTCAATGGGCTTGAGGCCCATTGGGCCTTTGGTCACTCCACTTCCTCGTAGGCTCCAACTTTCGACCCGTTAATCTCTTTTTTGACAATCTTGTGCATACCGATAATTATGAGAATTAATGAGGTGATGTCCAATAAATTAGTCCTGAAGTCCTTGAAAATTCATTATTCAAAATAGGATTGAAATTTGTGATTAAAATCAATCAATTGCACTTTAATACGACCTAAATTATCAGGCAGCTTTTAGGGATTTTCACGCGTTTGACCCATGATTGATAATTTTCAATCCATGTCGTACCTCTTTGCATTTGGGGTGACCATCGGTTGTCATATAATTGTAAGGAATTGATTACTCACACTAAGTACAAACCAAAAAAAGAAATTGGTTTAACATTGTTCGCAGTTAACATTGTAGTTGTGCAAAATCACTCGCAATCCAACGTCATATTTCTATCGAATTGATTTATTTTCGTTCACTAATTGGTTTATAATAGCGTGGTATCGTCTCTTTTTTATCCTTATAGTCAAGTGGTCTGTCTCTGATTGAATTCTCTAATCATATGCGTATCAATCCTTAATTGCCCTTTCTAATATATTGGTTACTTGTGAGTGATCAGTTCAGAGTAAATGTGACTAATGGCTTATTGATAACATAATCATTTCATATATTTCAAAATGGATCGAAATTCAGGACGTCACAATTGTCTCTTAATCCTTGAAAATTCGATACTTGTAATCGGATTAAGATTCATTGCAAAAATCAATCAAATGTGACTTTGGTACAACCTAAACTAATGGTCAGCTTTTACGGGTTTCATGCATTCAACCCATGGTTGATTCAATCTCAATCCATGTTTGTGCCTCCTCAATTCATGGGTGACCCTCAGTTGTCATGTAATGCACAATCATTTGGAATCAATTTAGGGTCATTTGCAATTAGCCGAATCAATCTATAACTGTTCCTGAATAGCCTATAACAACGTAAGGTTGTCCCTATCGATCTTTATGGTTGAGCTATATGTCCACTGTCGAGTTCTCTAGTTGTGCGCCTCGAAATTCTTAATTGCCTTTCCTAATAGGTTAATTAACTCGTGAACAATCCTCGAACCAATTCAAAGTCTAATCCCACTAATTGCACATTGATATTATAAACCATTCATTGTATCCGAAACATTAATCAAATTTAAGGATGTCACACTCACCAAATCCAGAGAGGGTCGAGCCTTTGCCATGATTCCCTTGCTAGCACTTGCCTGCAGCCGATCGTCAGCCATGGTTGGAACCGGCCACAAACCAAAGGAAAATAATTAAGAAATAATTAAAAATGAAAAATTATTTTAAATGTCCACGTAAGCACTAGTGATACCACATAGGATGACCAGCATTCACATCACCGATTTCCTATATAAATTGGCCAGATGGAATGAATTGGTACCAATGTGAAAAGGTTTAGGACTAAATTAATCCAATTAAAAGGTTTAAGATTGAATTGATACCAATGCAATAGGTTTAAGGCATTTTTTATGCTTTTCCTTATATAATAATGGTCTTGCTCTCACACCCACAGTATGAGTAGTTATAATAAATCCGTGATGCTACTCAAATTCAGTTCATTCAAATTCAGTTCGTAAAAAATAAATGAGATAATCTACGTATCTTTCGCATTAGCTCGACCTAAAGTTAAAGTAGACAAATATGGGATTACAGAAAAATAATTATTTATCCAAATCACCACTAGTGCATTAAAAATGATGGTTTCGAGACTATCAAATTTAACAAATCCCTCAATCTTAAATTTGACGCACGCTGATTAGATGGTAGAAAAATTTGAGAGCCGTCTTTTCTTGATTTAATCAAATGGCTAGATATACATAAACCGAATTTCAAGTGGAGATTGGAGTACCTACTAAGATTAGATGATCCCAAGACAATCCAAACTTGTTTACATCATTTTCATTGATGCGCTCATTGACAAGCGCTCTATGGGAGATGAGTCTCTCGAATTGTTATCTTGCAAAATATAAATTACGAATAAGAGGGATAGATTAAAATTGATTGAGAATTGTAAACTATGTTAGAACTATTGAAATTTCAAAATTGTTTCATAGAATACTATGTTTTAAGGTTCCTTCTAGCCATATCATGAAACGGGAAAATTGTTGAAAATAGTAGTTGTAATTGATAAATATTAGTAATTGATTTCATAAAAATCATTTTAAAGTCCTTGAGATGCTTGGGGACAAATGGAGCTTTGACCGGGCTTTAATTACATTCTAAAAATTTCCAACTGAAAACTTAGGTGCAGTAGACAATAATCTCAAGAAGCACTTTTTTTTTATCGAAAGAAAATCTCATTCATTTACCATAATCAAACATCAAAGAAATATAGAACACTTTCAAATAAAGCAAAACAATCTACAATTATAAGCACACTCTAATCTTAAAACATTAGATCTGTCATAATATCAAAAACTAATCGATTGGCCGATCACCGAAACCATTAATAAATGGTACACGCCGAGATCTTCCCCTCTGGCACCCTAAAATTATGTTTGGTCATCCATATTTATAACCAAGATAGGACTGGATTTGAATAAGATATGAAATATAGGAATTTTGCTATATCATATTCACTAATTATGATAATAGTAATAAAATCGGATATATTCATATCATATCATGTACATTATTTAGTATAAATGACGTATCAATATAAATGAACCAAACATTTAACAAACAAATATGGTAAAAATATTTTAGGATATTCTTGTCTACTTTATTTTTATTTTATTTTCCTCTCTTTTTAATTAATTTCTTTTTTATTTCTTTCTTCCCTTCCATCATTCTCTAATAAATTTTATTAAATAGTAAATTATACTAATATACTTAAAATACTAAACACCTAAAATATGTACTAAGTATAAGTATATATTTATATTTATCTATTGAATTTATATTATAAGATCAAATTAAATTTCAATATTTTATAAATAAAAATATGATTAAATTAAAAAAACTAAATTTTTATTTTTTTATTTTAAATTTCTTATATTATAATTCAAATATTTTTTATATTGAAACATAATTTTAAAATTTTTAATTTAAGAAATTTTTTATTCGAGAAAAATAACTTTCCTATTATGAATATTAGAAATCATATCCATCTTTATCCCATTTCCCCAATAGGATAATTTTATCGAGCTTATATCTCTCTTATATAGGATAAATTTTATTATATCCTGAATTTTATCATAACTGCTAAACGGAAAAGAAATTGAGAAATGATTGAGTGATAATCATTAATCTATTGTGAGTATAACAATCTGTTCTAAACTATATACAAAACCAAATAACAAATAATTATAAAATGTTGTAGAGTCCATTTCTTCAAGAATTTGTGACTCGCAATAAGCTATTATTCTTACAATAATTCAAAGACTATTATGTGAGCAAAGCCGCAAGAAATTCAATGATTAACATGTAATTTTATCTAGCATTTTATTTTGCGTCTTTTTAGAACCTTCTAGAGTGAACTTCTTCTTTTTTCAATTTTAAGAATTCCTAAGGGAAGGTAAAAGAAATATTTTTTTTATAACCCACACCATAATTAACCTTACACGTCTCCCAATAATTAAAATGAAGGTTTTACTTCGTTTACTATGGGCGATTCTTGTTTTGGGATCTCCATGGATAATGATTATCTCGGCATATCAAACGTAGGATGTGATATCGGAAGTACGTAGCATTTATAATTAAAAAATGCTACTTACTTCTCGGCATATCCAAATAAGTACGTAACATTTATAATTAAAAGTTTAATGAGTTGTCATTTTAAAAAAAAAAGGTCCACATGGCATTTTCATATGTACATTTCTCCCCCCTCTCCCTCCACAAAATTTTTCTCTCTTCTGTGCTCCCGCTACTGCACACTATACACAAACTACTTGGTTACAGCTTCGCTTATGCTCACCCATCACCACCCAAACCTACAAGCTGCGCCACAACCTCAACATACGAAAAATCGATGACTAACGTGGTTTAGATCTGTGATGGGTTGGAGAGAGAGGGTGAGGAACGCCATGGTTCAAATCTGTGAGAGGAGTGTTGTTCAGTCTAGATCGCTTGGTTTCATCAAATTAGAAAGCCACGAAACACATTCAGCAATCAACGAACGCCCAGATTGGACGAAAAGCCAAAAACAGGTGTGCAAACCTCACCTAGAGATTTCATCAAACACCTACGGTACAGCAACCAGAAAGCATTCGGGGAGCAAACTCATACCAAAACCAACCATAACCTGAAAACAATACTAAAATTACACAGAGAAAGCTATGAGCAGGCGTGGAAGGCACACAAATCGAGGCCAGTGAATCCGTTCCACTAATTCGACAAAACAATGGATAACGAGCTTGGGCGTACCTTGTGAAGGGAAAGTTTCTAGACTCGATTGCTAGGTAGATTGGAACAAAACAACTCCAGAAACCGCCTCGAGGGACTTGGCCAGTGAAGGAGGCAACACCAACCACGATTTGAACTCCTCATCGTGGATAGGCGAGAGTGGATCCAACCAAGCCTCTAGTTTGCAGCTCGGTTTCTTAACGAATCGGCTCTGTTAACAGCCTACTTTGAGGTGGTTTTAATGAATTGCCCAAATAAGAAGCCAGAAAGAAATTCCATTTCACTCTCTCCTGTGCTTCCATTTCCCCCCTCTGCGTCACCTTATCATTGGTCGTTTAGTAAGAAACTGATTTTTCTTGTTGAATGATGTCATTTTGGGTCATGCAAGTAGGTGAAACTTGTTGAACGATTTTTTTTTGGGCTTTTTATGTTGAAAATATGTCTCAAGTTTGAGCTCAAAGCAAAAGTTTGATTTATTTCCTAATCCTAGTAGGTGTGAGTTTCTTAATTTTAGATCTTTATGTATTCTTTCCTACTCCAAGTAGAAGTAACTTTCAAGATTTGGAAAGTCCTCAAGTCCACTATATATATATGATCATGTGTGAAGAAGATTAAGGCCATTGTTAATGCAAGAGGTCTTGAAGCACTGATTTGTCATTGAGTGCTTGGGAGAAGTTTTCTCCATTGATTTCATTCGAGCAATTACGCTAAGAAGATTCGAGTGTTTGTAGCCGATTAAATTCTTGTGGTAAGAATTCGTGTATAATTCCTATGTTGAGATTGAGAGATTATTTCACGGGGAATTGTGGGGCAAAACACTACGTGAGTTATTGAGTGTAATTGGGGCTTGGGAAACACTGAGAGTGTTTGAGTGACTCAAGTGTATAATCTCCATTGTATCGCTTGTTCTATAGTGGAATTCGTCAATGTTCTCCCCGTGGACGTAGGTCTCTACGACCGAACCACATAAATCTGGTGTTCGATTTATTTTCTTTATTCTATCTATTTTATTGTTCGATCGCTCACCATTTCCGCAACAATTGGTATCAGAGCTAGGCTTGGCTGAGCTGAAGCGAATCGATGGCTATAGAATAAGTAAAAATGAGAATTGACAGATTTGATGGGAAGTATTTCGATTTCTAGAAGATGCAGATTGAAGATTATCTCTATTAGATGAAACTGCACGCGCCCCTATCGAGCGAGAAGCCAGAGACGATGAAGAAAGTTGACTGGGATTTGCTAGAGAGACTAGCTATGGGTGTTATTCGGCTGACGTTGGCTCATAATGTCACGTTTAACATCATGAAGGAGACTACCACTGCGGGTTTGATGAAAGCCCTATCGGATATGTACAAGAAGCTCTTTGCAATCAATAAGATCTATTTGATGCAACGTCTGTTTAACTTGAAGATGAACGAAGGTGCATCAGTTGTAGATCATATCAATGAATTCAATGTGATTATTAGTCAATTGAGTTCAGTTGATATTGACTTTGAAGATGAGGTATGTACTTTGATTATGTTATCCTTATTACCTGATAGTTGGAATACTACTATTATTGCTATTAGTAATTCCTTTAGGTGAACAAGCTTAACATTTGATGGGTTCGAAATTTAATTCTAAGTGAGGATATTCGTAGAAGAGAATCTGGTGAACCTGTATCTATTGCTTTAGTAGGTGAAAACACAGGAAGAACTAGTCCATGTGGTAGTAGGAACATGAACAGGCATAGTCAGTCTAGGACTGGTGGTGCTATTTGCTGGAACCGTGGCAAGAGGGGGCATCTTCGAAGAAATTGCCTTAAGCTGAAGAATGAGAAGGGTAAAGAAATTTTAGTTGATACTGCCGATAATGTTGCAACTATGGCTGTTGGTAATTCAGATAGTGCTGATTATGTCTTGTCTGTCATTGATTATTCATCATTTGATAGATGGATTCTGGATTCTGGTTGTTCTTTTCATGTTACACCAAATAGAAACTGGTTTACTACTTATCAGTGCACAGATGGTAGTAAAGTGCAGTTGGGGAACAACGCTGAATGCGATGTTGTAGGTGTTATCGATATTAAAATCAGAATGCATGATGGTATTGTGAGGACATTGACTGGAGTGAGGCACGTTCCAGAATTGAAGAAAAACTTAATTTCCTTGAGTGCCCTGGATTCAGCTGGGTGTCGGTATTTTTCAGAATGTAGAGTTCTGAAAGTTGTTCGAGATGCTTTAGTGATAATAAAATGAATCAAGCACAATGGCCTATATGAGCTTCAAGGTGAGATAATGATAGATTTCGCTACGAAGACATCAGATGCATCTGTTGAAGAGTCTGAATCGTGGTATATGCGTTTGGGGCACATTGACGAGAGAAGCCTGAAGGTTTTAAGTGAAAGAAATATGCTATGTGATTATGTTGCTAACGAACTGAATGTATGCATGTACTGTGATTTAGATCAACGACGGAAAGTGCAGTTCAATACGATAGTCAACGAAACCACAAAAATTGCAAAGTTATTTCACTTGAATGTTCGCGGGTTGTCACGGTTTCCTTTTAGGAAGAGTGTTAGATATATGTTAACAGTTGTTGATGACTACTCGATGAAGACATGGGTGTTTGTGCTTAAATACAAATTTGATGCTATTGTCAGGGTTATGCAATTGAGAGCTTTGATCGAAAAGGAAACTAGTAAGATGATCAAGCAGATGCAAACTGACAGTAGTATGAAGTTTTGCTCAAAGCTGTTAAATGAATTCTGCATGAAGGAAGGCATAGTGAAATACCGCACTACTGTCAATAAACCACGACATGTTGCAGAATTGTTGAGCAGAACATTACTATAGATGGCCCACAAAATGATCTCTAGTACTGGTATAGCTAGGAGATTTCCGGCGAATGCGCTTAGTACGGCGAGCTACTTGATGAATAGATCCCCATCGACTGCAATTAAACATCGGACTCCCAAATAAGTGTGGCCAGGTAATATTGTTAATTATTCTATTCTTAGAATATTTGGTTGCCCGTGTTATGTTCAAGCGAGTGATGGTAAGCTTGATGGAAGAGCAATAAAATGCATATTCCTAGGCTATGTACAAGGTGAGCGGGGTTATTGGTTGTGGTGCCCAGAGTTAAATTCACCTGTTATTAGCAAAGAAGTTACGTTTGTCGAGTCTCCAATATTTCTGGTTAGGAGTGGTAATAGCAGTGTTTATATGGATTTGAACGGTGTTCAGCTTGAGGTGGAGTAGCAACTAGAAACTTCTGAGGTAGCGGATACTAATGTGGTAATGAACACAGATGGTGCTTGTAACGAGGTGGAGTTTGTAAAGACAATAGTTGTTGTAACTGCTAATATTGACAATGTATGTATTCGACCTCTTGACAGGTATGGATGCAACAATGGTTTTACTTTATCTATAGTTGAGGAGATTATGGCGAGAAATCCTTGCGTAGCAGTTAAAGGTGTATATGGAGTTGGTATTTTTATGAGGTCCTCGATTATGGCAAAGTTCAAGCAAGACTTAGACTTGAAAGATATCTGTAGCGGTTGAGCCCATCGGGGGCTATGGGAGAGAAGTGGCAGAGTTTGAATTTTGAAACAATTGTCACTTGGCTCAAACGTCGAGCCAAGGTGGAAATTGAAAATATGTCTCGAGTTTGAACTCAAAGCAAAAGTTTGATTTGTTTCATAATCCTAGTAGGTGTGGGTTTCTTAATTTTATATCTTTATGTATTCTTTCCTACTCCAAGTAGGAGTAACTTTCAAGATTTGGAAAGTCCTCAAGTCCACTATATATATGGCCATGTGTGGAGAAGATTAAGGTCGTTGTTGATGCAAGAGGTCTTGAAGCGCCGATTCGTCATCGAGTGCTTTGGAGGAGTTTTCTCCATTGATTTTGTTTGAGCAATTACGCCAAGAAGATTCGAGTGTTTGTAGCCGATTAAATTCTTGTGGTAAGAATTCGTGTATAATTCATTTGTTGAGATTGAGAGATTATTTCATGAGGAATTGTGGGGCTAAACACTGCGTGAATTATTGGATGTAAATGAGGCTTAGGAAATACTGAGAGTGTTTGAGTGACTCGAGTGTGTAATCTCCATTGTATCGCTTGTTCTATAGTGGAATTCGTCGATGCTCTCCCCGTGGACATAGGTCTTTACAACTAAACCACATAAATTTGGTATTCGATTTATTTTCTTTATTCTGTCTATTTTATTATTCGATTACTCGCCCTTTCCACAACATTTTATGCTGAGTCAAACCAACAACGAGCCACGTCAGTGGAAAAATAATAAATTGTTGCTTGTCATATTTGTTCAAGTTTGAGATGGCACTTGAGTGATCTTTTTTTTCTAAGTGGTACTTAAGTGATCCAGAAAAAAAAAAAAACTCTTTGCCACTAAAGTAAGCATCATACATAACTTTTGACACTTCTAATTTACTTCTCTCGATTCTCATATGATAAAATCAAGAATCCCTTTAAATTATAGTGTTTGTTGCATTATTTATCAAATAACTATTTAACACGATATGCATCATACCAGATTATGAGGCTATGCATGATAATATTTCTATTTCTTTGTTTCTCTATATTTTCTTTTTTCGGGAATAGGTTTGAAACATAAATCCGTTTAGTATCGTAATTCCTTTTTTATTGTTTCTGGAACAAATTTCTACTCCAAAAATAGATTTAAAACATAAATTAGAAGTTAAAATTTTTTACTTTTTTATTTTTGGAACAAAAATGAAAAATAAAAACTCTTTTGATCGCCTGCTCTCATCACCCCCGCCCATCCCTTGTTGCCCTCTAGCCACTACTCGCCGCTACCACCGCCCCCTACCATCGGTCACCCAGCGTCACCGATTGCCCACTACCCATTGATCACTAGTCGTCAGCCCCTCACTAGCAACATTGCCACCCGCTGCCACTCCAGAATGAAAAATTTTATATTGTTGTCAAATGAATTTTTATTTCGACAATAAAAATTTTATATCATTATCAAACACCTATTTTGTGTCAGAAATTCATCTGGGGAATAGAAATAGAATAATCAATTTATGGGAAAATTTTGATTTCTAGAACAAAATTTTTGTCATGCGCGACCTTAGCTTTCTACAAAGAAAGCCTACCCTTATGGAGCAATCAGGCTTAAAGAAACAATTATTGATAGAAAAAGACACCACAAATGTCGTAACTCTCATATAACACTCACTTGATTGTCATATTTTAGACACTCATTTGAGTGTCATAATTTTTTAAAAACGTTCACCACAAATGTTATCCCACATTGGATTTCCAACAATTGCATGAAAGTTTTTAAAAATTTTGGTATTTTAGTGATCGATTAAAAGTTATGATTTCAAGTGAACCTTTTTCAGAAATTATGGCACTTAAATGATTGAAAAAAAAAATCATGATATTTAAGTGAGCGCTATGCATAAATTATGGTAATTGTTGTATCCTTATCCTTAATTAAGTCTTTCTATGACTAGTGAAAGCCGTCTTTAAACCACCTCTTTAGGGACGGTTCCCATGAAAGGTGCTGTCCTTGTGTTGCTTCAGGGTCTGTCGCCATAGCAATGTGAAAAGAGAGCAGCTCTCTCTCTCTCTCTCCATTTGCAAAATGCAAGTGCTGATTGGTCAGCGAAATATTCACTGAAAGTAAAACTTTTTGTAACATCTTTCGCATGTGGTCCAAATAGAGAACACCGATAATAACACTTGAAGTTTTCACTAGAACGGGTCTCGAGAGTTGAGAGAAGACTGTATTTGGTTGTTAAATATATTCGAATCCCTCGTATTCTTTGCCGAATGAGTTTGTTTGCAAGGCAAGCTGAGGAAGCCTTGCCCCTCCAGACATCTTTGGTCCTGTCCCCGTTTATTTGGACCTTATGTAATTACTCTCTACCTAACTTAGCTTTTGAGCAGGAATTTCTCGTTAGACAAGTTAGGCCTGTACACAAAAATGTTTACCAAATCCACTATTTTTAGCCGAATCAACTGATCAACCCCTACAAACTGACTAATTGATATCTTCCGTTGGATCCTTAGCTGCCATTTTAGTCCTGATCTCTACCGCATATTCTGCAACTTACTATTAAGTAGATGTCTGGTTCAGCAAATGTGAGTATAAAATTTTCACATGAAGTTGCTTTATTATCCATTGTAATGAAAGAGAAGAAATCAAACTATTAAGTAGCTTTATGTGCGCACAATTTATATTGTACGACTCCTCTGGAAACTTCCCTTCACGCCGTAAATCTAGGGGTGCCGTTGTTGTCCCTTTTCTTTAGACGTGGCGAATGGCTCAAATCTTTGGATGTATTGTAGAGCTGTCAAGGGTGGGGTTAACCCTAGCCAATGCTCAATTTATGGCGTTAGATGTTGATGACTTATGATTTTCTGACGATAGATTTGTGAAGGCAATTTTGTCAATGTAACTAACAAGTTGTGATATTACAGTCGCTATAAACAAATTATAGCATGTTTAGAAAGGACGATATATCACTCGAAGCAGTGAAATTCTCAACAAATGAAGCAGGGATATCAAAAAGCGAACATCATACAAGCTAGCGAGGAAGAGCCGAACATTATGTGTGTCCCTATCAGTTCAACTACAAACAATTTTAGCTGAAAGTCATTGGCGTGAATGTCTATTGTCTGACATGCATGGTTGGACATAAATAATTTTTAAAATGTTTCAAGTCTGATATGTCACTAGCCCTTGCCGCATTTCAAAAGGAAAAATAAAAAGGAAACGGAAGAAAATAAAATAAAATAATAGAAAAAATCAGCAAGTTATGAAAAAAAAATTATAAAGATTGTCCGCGTCAGTGTATGCCATCTTGCCATGCCACATGAGACAGCTAACATCCACATGAATAATTTCAGTCAAAATTAGTTGGAATGACTAATTAACAAGTTATCAAAAGTTTTAAGGCTAAATAGATCAAATTGAAAAGTTTAATACTGAATTGGCACTCATATAATAGGTTCAACTTCAAGTCCTTTTCGGTAATTATCCTAAAGATTGGATAAAAGAAATAGGAGAAATCTTTTTATCCAATCCTATTCTATTGCATAAGACTTCGTTCCTAGATGACCAAACACAACGTGAGCTGTTGTCGATGAACCAACATTTTATCACCGTCTGCATTGCTTACTTTATTTCTGAACAGACGTGAGAAAGAAGGGGAAAGAAAATCACACGCACACTAAACAACCTGTGTCAACCATGGGTGGAAGCAAACGCCATGGTCACCATTCTTCGGTTCACATGCAGAAAATCTTCTTTAGCTCTGATTCTGAGGCATTAGAGATTAATTAAATTGAGTTCACCAGTGTGGTCGAGTTTAGGTAAATCCGCTCATAAAATATCTTATTAATTTCATTTGTGCATTAAATCCACATCAGGCTTGGGCCCAAGTAGATGTAATAAGAATCTAGGGTAAAAGCTATTAAAAATCCCAAACTTTGCTCACTTTGACACATTTATCGTAAATTATTTTTTGACATCAAAAACCCCCCAAACTTGTATCTGTGTAACACATTTACCCCAAACTTCTTCTCTTTTTTTTTGTAAAACTAGAAACACCAAACTTTACCTAGGTGATATATTTACCCAAACTTTTTTTCTGTGACATCAAACACCCCAATTTTTGTGATACCAAATTATTGAGGTAAATATGTCATAAGGGTACAAGTTTGAGGTTTTTGGTGTTATAATAAGAAGTTTGGTGTTATAATAAGAAGTTTGGTGTTAATATATTACACTGTACAAGTTTGGGATAAATGTGTCACATAAGTATAAATTTGAGATAAACGTGTCACCAGTGAGCAAAATTTGGGGTTTCGGTGACTTTTTCCCTAGCATCTATTTGCCACTTATTCATGACTTTGAAGGTAGTGTAGTATTAGCAAGGACATTCTCACTACCTTAACAATTCATCTTAAATTGTATTCATTTTGAGAAATCTTCACAATAAAGGAAAATACTTTCTAGAAAATCATTTTTCGAAAATAAAAAGCTTTCCCGTTTTCATGTGAGGGATTTGTTCTCCTAACATTGAGCATGCATAATTTTTTTATCATAAATGATTTTCTGTTAACTGATCATTTTCAACAAATTAAACACGTGAAAATGTCAAAAAAATCAATTCGCGAAAACTTATTTCACTCAAACGACCATACCCTTAAAATATAGAGCAAGTGACGTAGTACTTAACGCTGCCTATCAAAGGAGATATGTGATCAAGAAAAAAACACAGCTACACAACATCACTCAACGGA
Organism: Corymbia citriodora subsp. variegata; assembly: GCA_014858505.1. Lineage (NCBI taxonomy): Eukaryota > Viridiplantae > Streptophyta > Magnoliopsida > Myrtales > Myrtaceae > Corymbia > Corymbia citriodora. Next base: position 18,119,784 of record CM026413.1, on the reverse strand, counting down.
GCTCCCCATCTCTTTCCAGCTTGTGCTGTTTTCTTTAGGTCATGTATGTTCATTTTATTTTCCTGTTTCGTTTCTCTCTATATCTAACAACTTTTGTTGAATTGGCGATGACATGTAAAACAACATTGACAAACATAAGTACCATGACTAAGTTGGATTATCATGTCAGATGTTTATCTTACCAAATCAATTTGAAGGATTAAATTGGTCCCATTGAAAAAAAATAAGGACCAAATTCAACATTGAATAAAAGTACAAGGACAAATTATGGCATTGTCCCTTTAATTTCCAACCGTTATGTTATCAAATAATCTTTGAGTCTCTTCGATTTTTTAAAAGAGTAAGGAAAATCTTTTAACAATATTTTAGGTGCCAACAATAGCCAATACTTGTTGCTTTGATTTTACAAATTATAGTCTCTCCATTGAAAACAAGAAGAAGGATTGTACTTTGCTACCTTCTTCATAATGGCAAGTATGGAAACCTAGACAATCTGGCTTCAATTTGAAACACAAACAGTCCAATTCACTATGGGCTCAATCACAAGAAATTGTACAAAACAAAGAAAAGTGCCACAAAAAGCAGAGACCCTAGACCAAACCCATCACACCCACCATCATAACTGGAGCTACTGCTGTGAGGGAGTTTAGAGCTGCAATCCCATCGCCTTTTCGCTCGTTGTCCTTGGCTCTCATTTTCTTTGCAGAAGAAATCCTAGGGTTTCTACAGCGAAAGGATGGTGGAGATGGTATCGTTTGGCCACGTGGAGGTGGGGAAGGCCGTGTCTAACATCACCAACTCGCTAGATCTTGCGAGGCAAGCCTCACCTAGATTTGCGAGGCTAAGCCTCGTCAGTGGCAGCGCAAGCTAGTTGGACTTTGCCCAATCGATTGCCAGTAACTGCTAGTGGCGGCAGTGACCAATGGCAACGTTAGTGGCCAGCAATCGGTTGAGAGGAAGAAGAAGAGAGAAGGAGAAAAGAAGAAAAGAAATGAGAAAAAAGAGAAAAATGTTGGGTTTGATTCTGGAATTGTTCCCGATAACAAAGAAGCAATTTTTTTTTTACTTCTTAATTCTGTTCCAAATTTGTTCCTAGGAACAAAACATTTACCAAACATATTTCTATACATTTTCTGTTCGTGAGAACAAAAGAATAGAATTAGATAATATTTGGCAAGTTAACAAACAGACCCTAAAAGTGCTCATAATAATTCTCAGAAATTTTTTTATAAAATAATTATGTTGATAATTTATTTTATTTTGGTTAATGGGTTTGTGCATTTATTAAATAACAGATAAACGAATTGTCATTTTCAATACTTGGACAATCGAAAATTTTCTTATTAAGCATTCTCATAAATAACTATCAAGACATTTATTAACGTAATTTAACCATCTCTTTTGCCAAGACCATTGAGAAAGAACAAAAAAGTTCTTCTAGAAGTCGAGCTTATGAGTCTGCCAACAACACTCATTCGAAAAGCAAAAATATTAAAGGAATTGTGTCATAGTCCGACCCTCGAGTACACGATAACCCCTGCTCACTTTGGTCAAATGAATGTAATGTCCTAGGACACATCGCTAACCATTCTTTTTATCTTTCAATTATATGCATGCAAAAGCGAAACATCAAACATCCAGTGAAACAACAACAGCAAGGATAGTAGGAAGACCAACAACCATAACAACAAACATACCATTTTATTTATTTACTAGATTAACACATGGGAACATATATGTACAAGCTCTACAAGCAGACAGTGTTCTTTGTCACTAACAAACATATATAAAGGGCTGAGGGTTAATCTACTCCGTCAAAAGTTGAAGGACAGGTCAATCCGAAAAGCCGGGGTAAGGCATGCCTATTAGGGGCTGTCAAAGCAGCAGGATGGCGAGTAAAGGTTGTGCTCAGACAAGTCATAGTTCAACGGGTACACGGAGTCCAGCTTGGGGTCTAGGTTCCCCACTGCTCTGTTTGGAGGTTCGATATCCTTCGGGTCCCTTGACTAGGGCTTTTGCTAGAAGGATCATCAAACCTATGCAGAAGACTGAACAGGTCTTCGCCTTCCGTATAAACCATGCTTGGGACACGTGCGAGACCCACATAGTCAAAACCTCGTCCACCTAAACAGTGGACACGTGGCGCTCATACATATGTGGCATACCTAGGAATATATAGGTCATAACGATGGTGTCCCAATCCTAAGGGACCCCAAACCACATATGGAATGGCGTGCCATCCTAAGGACCTGAAAACATTTAACAACCATGAGTGAGAGGGAGGGGAGAGAGGGGGTAAAAACTATTTTGTTCTTAGAAACAATTTTGAAAACAATGTCATTTTCTTCTTTTTTTCTATTCCTTCCTCCTCCTTCTAGCTAGTCATCAGGCATTGACAATGGCTAGGGTCTGGCTAGAGATGGGGGCCGATGAGGTTGACTTCTTTGGCCCTCGACAAGGCTCAACCTCACCCAAATTTGGTGAGGTTGAGCCTTGTGCAACCATTGTGAGCTCGGCTTTGCCTGGCCATGGCAAGGCCAACCTCACGGTGGCTAGGTGAGGTCAAGCCTTATCAGCCATCGCCAAAACTCGGCAACCAGCTAGAGAAGGAAGAAGAAGGGAAGAAAAAATTAAAAGAAAATTTCAAAAAAGGAAGAATCTTAGAAATTATTAAAAAGCTAGAACAAATTCGACGTTACAAAAAAAATTGAGGGTCATATAATTTGTTTTTATGTTCTTTTTCTTTTTTGAGAATAGAAATTTTAGGGTTATACCAAAAACATTCTTCTACTTAGAAACTCGTCTAGGGAATATAAATAGAAAAAAATTATTTATGAATAAAAATAGTTTTTTGGAACAGAAATATCACCAAACGCAAAATAGACAAAACAGACAAAAGAAAATTGAGAAAGAAAAAAGAAGTAAAAAAAGAAGAAAGAATTATTAAGAGAAGAAGAGAACCGAGTGGGGGGAGAGTTCTTAGAAGTATATGGCTCAACTGTACCTCCTAAGAACCCTCCTTTCTTACAAAAGTTCAGATAGATTTCTATAAATCATGTCAAGATGAGTTTGCTAGTCTATTTTAGGAACTTCAAGAGAGGACATTTCAACCCATGTGTATTAAATGTTAGTTGTTACCAAGAACTCTCCTTTCTCGTGTGGTATGGAACTGATTGTAAATTATGTCATTAATTTTTAGGAACTCTAGGGAAGACTATATAACTGATGTTTGTATTAAATGTTGGTTGTTGTTATCAAAAGAATGTCCCTTTGTAATTGGTAGGAGGATGAATTCACCCTAAACAAGAAATAGGAGCTGCTCTAAATAGGAGGATGAATTCACCGAGTGGGAGGAGAGTTCTTGGAAGTATATGGCTCAACTGTACCTCCTAAGAACCCTCCTTTCTTACAAAAGTTCATATAGATTTCTATAAATCATGTCAAGATGAGTTTGCTAGTCTATTTTAGGAACTTCAAGAGAGGACATTTCAACCCATGTGTATTAAATGTCAGTTGTTACCAAGAACTCTCCTTTCTCGTGTGGTATGGAACTGATTGTAAATTATGTCATTAATTTTTAGGAACTCTAGGGAAGACTATATAACTGATGTTTGTATTAAATGTTGGTTGTTGTTATCAAAAGAATGTCCCTTTGTAATTGGTAGGAGGATGAATTCACCCTAAACAAGAAATAGGAGCTGCTCTAAACTCCTTGATTTTAATAATAAATTAAGAATTTGTTTGATAATCATCGTATTTTTCTATTTTTTTGTTGTTTCCGGAACAAAAAAAGATCGCAAATCGATTTGGTAATGTCAACTAATTTTTCTATTCCCTAGAATAGATAAGTGGTCAAGGATTAAATTCGGAACAAAAATAAGAAGCAAAAGAACCTATTTATTTGTTTCCAGGAACAATTTCCAAAACAATGTCATTTTCTTTTTGTATTTCTTCCTTTCTCTTCCTCCAGCTGGTCACTGGGATTTGGCTAGAGACAAGGGCCGTTGAGGTGGTCCTCGCAGGCCGGTGAGGCTCGACCTCTCCCAGATCTGGTAAGGTCTAGCCTTGCCTAGCCAACCGGAGGTCAGCTTTGCCTAGTCATGGTGAGGCCAACCTCTAGGTGAGGTTGAGCTTCAGCAGCCATATCGGCAATCTACTAGGGGATAGAGAAGAAGGGGAAAAAAGAAAAAAATTAAAAAAATAGAAAAATAGAAAAATCTCATAAAATTATTAAAAATCTAAAACAAATTCGATGTTATAAAAAAATGAGATTTGTATCAAATACTTTTATGTTCTTTTTCTATTTTGAGAATAGAAATTTTAGGATCATACCAAATGTGTTCTTTTACCAGAAAGTCATCAAAGGAATATAAATGAAAAGAAAATACTCATCGGAAATTGTTTCCGAGAATAGAAATATTACCAAATGCAAAATGGACATAAAGGATAAAATGGACAAAAGAAAATTAAGAAAGAATAAAAAAAGGGAAAAGAAGGAAGAGAGAATTGTTAAGAGAAGAAGAGAACCGAGTCCAGGGAGAGTTCTTGGAAGTATATGACACTTTCCCTCCTAAGAACCCACTTTTCTTACAAAGGTACAGATACATTTCTATGAATCATGTCAAGATGAGTTTGCTAGTCTATTTTAGGAACTCCAAGAGAGGGCTTTTTCACCCGTGTGTATTAAGTGTCAGTTGTTGTTACTAAGAACTCTCCTTTCATGTGTGGAACGGAATTGGCTGTAAATTATGTCATTAAATTTTAGGAACTCTTGGTAAGACTAATGTTTGTATTAAATGTTAGTTGTGGTCACCGAAAGGATGTCACTTTGTAGCTGGTAGGAGGATAAAAATGTCCCCCTAAACAAGACATGTATCGTATGAGTCACAGCCATCTAGGTAAGTCAGAAAATGCCGTCATAACCATGGAAAATGTTTACAATTAGGTAAATTGACGTGCAATTGATGCGATTTCTTCCTCTTATAACAAAAATAGCTTTGGCCAAACATATAATATGTATTTTTTGGTTGGGGGGGAAGGGGGGGACCATTTTGTGTGAGTATATATTGCTATAAGAGATCCACGCCTTCACGAAACCTTCGATAAAAGTTATCATGGCTTAGTCCCACTTATAATTCGAATTTATAATATCATAAAAGATAGTGCGCCGTCATTATCACCAGGCTACCACAATTTGTCGTGCTCATTCTCTTATCCTTGAGTGTGACTCAAAAAGCTAGGTTCGATCACAATAAAAGTTTCTGGAAAATACAAAAATGAGCAATGTCATAGAAATTGTTATATTAGTTTGAAAGTTGGTCATAATTGAAGGTTGTTAATGAAAAAGATTTTTTTTTTCACTGAAACGGTTGCCTTCAATATCACTCCCCTTAAATCTTAGCGTAGTCCTTCCTTACTCAGACATGAGGGAAATTGACCTTATTGTACACATAGTTTCACCACTCTATAGCTGGTTCATTTGCGTTAGGTGATTTCTAGTATCGTTATACCAAAAATTGAAGCACTTTTTTGGACTACCCTACCAAAATCTAAAAATGACAAAGGATCATTCTAGAAGATTTTTAAAAAATTTAAACAAAAATTCCGAATAACAGAATTGGATTTTTGAAGGTTTCAAGTGTTCCATATTTTATAAAAGCTAAACGTTGATATTACTTTACAAAAAAAAAGTTCAACTATTACAAACAAAGGAAAAAGGAAAAGAGTAAAAAACAAAGTGAAATCACCGCCACACCTAGCGTTTCAGTTGGAATTTTTTAGTATGTTATTAAAGGCAGGTTAAAACCCCATTTATCCCCAAGCATCTCATGGATTTTTAAGCCTAATTGCCGGTGTAGATAATTTTGTGTGGACTCTTTTATTGCTTGCGTTGGACTTTCGTTTTGTCAATTGTTATTGGTGAATGGCACCTATTATAAATCGGAATATGACTTTATACTAATAATATATTAGGGTGTTATCTACCCATTGCCGTGTGATAAAGAAATCTACTGATCACTAATGAAGGCGTCTAGAAATCAATAATTCAGTTAATGTTTTCATCAATTTTCATGTACCATGATATGAATAAATAATTTCAAATTCTCATTATTTTAGCAACCTTTTGTTTTAGTACCGTATTTGCCTACTTTTACATTAGAGCCAAGAAATGCGGAAGATACGTGGATCATCACGTTTATCTTATTACGAACTGAAATTGAGTAGCACCACTGATTAATTATAACTGCTAATACTATGAGAGTGAGAGCAAGACCATAATTATATGTAATTTTCCAGGTGTTGAATCAACTAAGCTAAATTGTCAAATTACATATTAACAATCTTTCTAATCAAGATTAGCATTTTTGTTGGTAAAAAAATTATTTTAGGGTAAATTTGTTACAAATATAATAGTTTCGGGATTTTTTGGTCAAAAAATTAGTTTGACCTAAATTTGCCTCATGTGTACTAATTTGGGCATTTTTTATGGTATTAATTCAAAGAAAAAATGAGACAAAAGAAAAATGAGTAAGAATAAAAAGTAAGAGGGAAGAGTACTTGGAAGGATGATACTGTCCCTCCTAAGGATTGTCCTTTCTTACCACGGTATAGGTAGATTTCTATAAATCATGTCAAAATAAGTTGATTGGTCTAATTTAGGAACTCGGGGTAGGATTTTCTAATATTAAATGTTAGTTGTTGTTGCCAACAACTCCCCTTTCCTTTTTCTATGAAAAAGGGCCGAAGCCGAATCCCATAATTTAACCTCGTGCTTGTCGTAAATTATATCGTCAGTTTTTATGACCTCTAGTTAAGGCTACATAACTAGTGTGTATTAAATGTTAGTTGTTTTTACCAAAAGAATCTCACTTCAACAGATCCTATTTTTTCCCATTGGGTCCTTTACGATAGAGAGCCCCTTTTCAAAAGAGTTGGTAGAGTGGGACAGATATAAAAAAAAAACATTGGCAATAGGAATAGTGTGTATGGGGCAAAAATTGACTCAGGTGATTAAATTCAAGATCTTGGTAGAGCCAATCAACCTCTAACTAAGTAGGCGACTTATGTAAATAAAAGATATGCTTCATACGTTTTATGAATAGACTCGCCCTATTACAAAGAGATAATTATCGCACAATATTTGTGAAAGTATACAAATTCTCCGAACGAGGACCTTAGATCTAGTCATGGAAGAGACATAAATATTATCGCTTCATAAGAAATAAGTTTTTGCGAGTGATTCCCATAAAAACTAAAACTGGATTTACTACATCTAAATTTTACTAATATCGATGTTGTATGAAGGTGGGATGGATAGGATCGATTATATTATTAGGAGAATATCTTCTTTTTGCCCCGAAATAATCTCACTTGTGTTATTATTCATTAAAATGGGCTGGTTTGCTCTAAAAAATAAGTCCAAGTGACAAGGTGGCTTTGAACTCGTTGCCTATAAATACTCATCAAGTGTTGAGGTTCTGCAACGCAGTGAAAGCCTCTCCTCAGCCTTCAATTCGCGTAATCGTCCGACATCCACAAACGAAGCACGAAAATAGTGGGGAAAATGTCGGTTCAGGTTTCGGCAATTCCATCTTCTTCTCCGAGTAAAGGAAGAAGCGGCGGGGTCGAACGCCGGAGGGCAGAATATCATGAGAGCATATGGGGCGATTACTTCCTCAAATACGCTTCTCCCTCCCACTCAAAGGTTAGAATTTCTTCTTATGTCTTCATCCTTTATATTCTTGCGATTGCATTTTGTAGACTCAATAAAAGTCTTTGTGTTCACGATAATTGATAGCATCAAAAAACTAAGGGTCCGATTGTTTTGAAAAAAAAAAAAAACTATTTCAGGAAACCGTTTTCCGACTTTTTGGTATTTAGATAATGGAAAACGAATTGATTTATGGAAAAAAAAAATTTCATTGACTGAAAATAATAAGCTTAAATTGGGTAAAACCTATTTTCTTTTCCAGTAAGAAGGAGATGATTTTCGCTAAATCATCAAACAAATGAAAACTGATTATTTTTCTTGAAAATTATTTACATGCAATATACTTTCTTTTATCATGAAGTTTTCAATGAAACAATTGCATCCTAATTCTTAGATTGTTGGGAAGCATCAATCCCAAGATTGCTTGATAAATTGGTTACATATCGGAAAACTCTCATTTTCTATCACTATGTAAGTCACCCATTATACATGTTGCAGGAACATTTGTTTAAAAAATGTACAACCAGAAAAACTTTGCAATTGCACTAAAAAGCATATTTACATGCTGTGAAGGATATGATGGATCATACCAATTACACTTTACGTGAACTGAGGACAAGCATGGTGAAAGTAGGGCTGCTTTGGACAGCTTTGAGCTCTTCTTTTGCCTGTATGCTCTTAACATTTGGAAACTCTTAGTGCAAAATAATGGGCCGCCTTCAAGTGTAAGAAGAACTGCTACTAGGTGATAGAACAATGAAGGGATAGAGTGAAGAAAAAGTACCTCTGTCATGTTCTCTTTTCTCCTAGCCTTTCCACCTAGGCGAAAGAGAATGTCGGTGTAGGGTTCCAGTTGCGTTGGTTTAGGACTTAGTCTTAGTCGCTACCATATGGTTGACTTGATCATTCTCACCATAATTCCAGAGTCTGTATGGTGGATTTGATTTTTGAATTTATCCTTGCTTTCGCGAGCATTCGGCTTTTGTTTTTATCTCCATCCTCTTTATCAACTCGACTATCCCACTTAGGTCTAAGAATTTCTCTATCAATTCTATAACCTTATCCGATCCTGTTAGTTTCCCAAGTGTGATCCTCAATTGATTTAGAAGTTGTTCTCGGGCATCTTAAGAAAACATAAAAAAATAAATAAAAGGTTCTTATAAGCCTCCACCCCATCCCTTGGAAAGAAAAGTTAGCAATGAAAAAGGAAAGAGCGAGACGATCGTTTTTGTTCTCTAGCGAAGTGAGGTTCATTATCTTGGCGAATGAAGTGGATCAATATCGTTTTGGCTGCCAAATACTTTTTCTTGCATCGCTGCATAAATCACTTTCCATGAGCAACGAATCACTTGAATTGGGTCTGCTGCATTAGGAACTTCCCTCGCCATGGGTCGCATTTAATTTCTTCCTAACTCAAGAATTTGATTATTCCAAACACATGTAACAGTCCATCCTTCACAAACGTCAAATGTACTATTCCACCAAAATGAAATGATTTGGTCATCGATTATTCAATTTTAGAGAATAATGTTAGATTTCGTCTCTTTGAAAGTTTCAATTTTAGAGAATAATGTTCACTTTTCTGAGGATATATGCTCGTCGTATTGAATTTGCAGTATGCACAATTTGCCTTGTTTTCATTCATTTTATTGGCTTGTAACTAAGAAAACATGATTATTTTTTTTCACAGTAAGTTCGATTTCCTTTGAGTTCCTTTCTTTTATATAAATATATATCACATGCTTGCTTTTATTCAGAATAGCGCATTACATATTTGCAGAAGTTCAAATTCCTCGGAAGAGTGGAGGAACAAGTTGAGGAATTGAAAGGAGAGGTAAGGAAGATGCTGGCTGGTGTCGTGGATAAGCCGTCACAAATGCTTCACTGGATTGATCAAATTCAACGCTTGGGAATTGACTACCATTTTGAACGAGAAATAGATCAGCAATTAGAGCATATCCACAAAAATTACTCCCAATTTGATCATGGAGATTTTAAGGGAGATGACCTTCACATGGTTGCTCTTATGTTTCGATTGCTACGGCAACAAGGCTTCAATATTTCATCAGGTAAATCTTAAACTTAGGGAATCAATCCAATAAGATACCTACAAAATTACTTCTTGAGAAAATTACTATTGCCAGTTCGAATTTTAGGAGAAACAAGGAAAATCTAGAACATTAACTAGGTGTATCACCTTCCTAATTTCTAATCGATTATGTCTTTTTTCCCATGTTGGTTGGTCGCACAGAGGTCTTTAACAAATTCAAGGACAATGACGGCAACTTTAAGAAATCGCTTATCACAGATGTGCGTGGACTATTGAGCCTATATGAAGCTTGCCATTTAAGATGCCATGAGGATGCTATTTTGGAAGAAGCACTTCCTTTTGCTATAACTCACCTTGAATCAATTGATGAAGTGAAAGTAAGCAATATTCTTGCGAAACAAGTGAGTCAAGCCCTTAAGCAGCCACTTCGCAAGAAGTTGCCAAGACTCGAGGCAAGGCATTATATTTCACTCTACCAAGAAGAGCCTTCACATGACGAGGTCTTGCTCGCCTTGGCTACACTAGATTTCAACTTACTACAAGAGCAACACCAAAAGGAAATCGGCAAGATTACAAGGTTAACTAACTTCACATGATAGTATGATCTAAAATTAGCTTCTAGATTATCTAATAATGCCCAAACTGCTGCTTTTTCTTGATCTTTTTTTTCAAAGGTTTACTCGTCTTGTTTCAATTTACTCTTCTAAATAGTGCTTTTGAAAGTTCTCAACAAGTGAAAAGATGAGTTTAAACTATGCGAATTCATCGGGCAAACATACTTTCAATAATGCTCATATTCGTTTAATCGTAGGTGGTGGAAGGATATAGATGTTCCGACGAAGTTCCCATTCTCTAGAGATAGGATTGTGGAGTTGTTCTTCTGGATATCAGGAGCATATTTTGAGCCAGAGTTTGCCACAGCCAGAAATATACTAACCAAAGTGACATCCATGATTTCCATTCTCGACGATATCTATGACGTCCATGGCACATTGGAAGAGCTTGTACCCTTCACTGAAGCAATTCAAAAGTACATAGTCTGCATTCTCTTGTTCAAACTTCTAAATTTGATCAAGTATTTGTAGAGTCAGTATGTCATTTTCAAGGACTTGAATTCAGGTGGGATGTTGATGCCATGGATGGACTACCCGAGTATATGCAAGCTTATTATAAGGTGCTTCTCGATCTCTATGATGAAATTGGGAATGAACTGGCCGCAAAAGGAAGATCATATCGCCTCATCTATGCAAAAGAAGCCGTAAGCATCATTGTACATTTTGCATGCATCCAACGCAATTTTTCTTAGGAACCCAACGTTGTTGTGTATGTTTACTTTCTCAGATGAAGAAGCAAGCAAGAGGGTACTTTCACGAAGCCAAATGGTTCCATACCGGCTACACACCAACACTGGAGGAATACATGCCCCTTGCACTATTAACAACGGGCTATGAAGAGATAGCGGTCACATCACTTGTAGGAATGGGCGATGTGGTCACAAGAGATGCTTTTGAATGGTTGCTTGGTGACTGCAAGATTTTGAGGGCTTCAAAAATCATATGTAGGCTCATGGATGACATTTCTTCTCACCAGGTATAATAAAACATAATTATCCTCCATTAATCTAATAAAATTAGATCGGCCACCATTCAGCAGGAAAAAATATTGACATAATCACGCCAATGTTGTTGACATATAGTTCGAGCAAAAGAGGGGGCACATAGCATCTTCGGTGGAGTTGTTGATGAAAGAAAATGGCATCTCGGAGAAGGAAGCTGAGGAGGAACTCCAGAAACGAGTTGTGGATGCGTGGAAGGACATCAATGAAGAGTTTCTTCGTCCGACCGCGGTCCCAACACCAATTCTCATGCGAATTCTCAACCTCTCGCGGGTGATCGATGTGTTATACACCAATGGAGATCATTACACCCACTCTAAGACCAAGCTCAAAGAGCATATCATATCGCTCTACGTTAATCCCTTGCCGATGTGAAGTTTGAAGAAACATCGTCCCACCAGTGTGATATGCAAAATCAAGGGTCTATCATTCAAGCTTTTGAACTCTATTTTTCTTGGATGCACGAGGGAAGATGTCATTACTAATATGTACTTTCAAAATTGCCGTGCGAGATATAATTCATGATTTTCCTTTTGTCGTCATAAGTTCTATGGATTCTATGGTTTGTAATACTCCACTATAAAATAAAAATAAAAATAAAAATAAAAAGTCTTACTTAATGGATCGTGAATTTTCTATGGCGCGCGTAGTTATCCTCACTAATAGTAACTTATCTCTAAAATATTCTATTGTAACTTTTATTTAGGGAACATATGTTCTCATTGATAAGAGTATGTTCTCCGATTTCTAGGGTTCGTAATTTTTCACAAATATAGGAATCTACTTAAGTTAATAGTAAATTTCTTTTATGTTATTGTTAGTAAAATATCTAATTGTTCGTTACACTTCGTAAAGTTTATGCAACTTATGTGCCAGTAATTTTCCTTACTCATTGTAATTTTCTTAATCATTGTAAATATCATAACCTTTGCATCCATAAGTTTCCTTTAATGTTAGTAAGTTACGGCAAAACCGGTTTTGCAGAGCAGATTTGCCGGGATCACGTTTTCTTTTCCTTTTTAAGCCACCAAGATCCACCTCGAATGCGGGACTAATCCCCTAAAAATGCTCGTAATAACTCTTGGAAATTTTTTTATAGGAAAATCATAGCAATTATTTCTTTTGTTTTGTTTAAGAAGTTTATGCATTTATTAAGTAACAGTCTTAACAGATAAACGGACTGTAATTTGCAATGCTCTGATTTTTATTCTGATAAATAAAATCAATACTTGGACCATTGAAAATTTCTTATTAAGCATTCCCATAAAATACTATCTAGACATTTATTAACGTATTTTAACAATTTCTTTTGCTGAGACCGTTAAGAAAGAACAAAAAAAGTTCTTCTAGAAGTCGCCCTTTATTGGAGTCTACCAACAACACACTTATCCAGAAAGGAAAACCTGCTAGGGTTTCTCACGATAACTTTAAATGATTTGACTGTCCAATAAAAAATTCTCCTTTAGTTAGCACATCATTACGCTCATGCCCGTGTACTTTAAAAAAAAGTCACAATTTTTTTTTTATTATGGCCATTTTAACATATTTATTCTAAATTATTTATGATACTAAAAATTCTAAATTTATACCTATGTGATGCATTTACCCTCTATCAAAATTTCATCAATGAGCATCATTAAAAATCTATCTACATAAAGTCAGAAAACAAACAATATTGACATGGTGCATGCATAATTTAAATGAAATAAAAAAATGATATTTTGGTTATAAAATTTATAATGGAACTTTGACAAAGGATAAATATGTTGCATAGTTACAATGTTGAAGTTTTTATGTCACAAGAAAAAAAAATTAATATAAATGTGTCATAGTAGGTTTAGTTTGGAGTTTACGAGATCATAATAAAAACATTTAAGATAAATATGTCACAATGGGTTCTAGGAGGAGTGAGTATCGGACCAACCTTGGACCGGCCCAACTCTATCAATCTTGGTCTGGTTCCTAAGAGGACTAGGTTAATCCTTGATCCTGAAATTTCTAAACTAGCATTGTGTGGGCCGATCCTTGGTGAGGGTTTGTCCAACCCAGACCAACCCTAACTATATATATTATATATTATATATAATATTCTTTTATCTATTCTAAAGATCAAATCCTAACTTAAATGACATTAAACGATGTCCTCCTCCTCTACCTCCAATGCTCTTGTTCTCTTCTTTCTTCTTTATCCTCTTCAATTTGCAAAGTAAAATTGAAAGAAACAATTTCATTCACGAGCAATCTCACCCCACTCACCGCTCGATGCTCGACCCACTTGCCTCGCTCACGGCTCAATGCTCTCACCACTAGCCTCTCTTTGTTGGCCTCCTTGTTGCTGAGTAAATTAGTTGGTCCCGAGTTAACCTTGGAACTAGACCGAACCAATAGGGTTGGTCCGACCCTCGGTCCCAAGCTCAACCAAGTTGGTCCTTGGTCCCAAAAATTGGGGATAAACACTATGCAGATTTGTCTCTGGATTAGGTATTGTATCGAACCATACTAACCCTCGGTGAGCATAGTTTATGATTTTAGGTACCTTTTTCCCTTTAAAAAAAAATATAAGAATCCTTGTGAAAGCAAAGGTAAAGCTTGTCAACAACAGTTAAATTTATTGAAACCTCGCAGTTGAGTGAGTTGTAGTACAATTACTTGATGAGTGTCACTACTTGAAAATTTGTCCCAATAAATTATTTACGCTCTTCCATTAGGGTAATGACACTATAGTACCCGAAATTTTGTCCATGGAAGTAATATTATTTAACCACAGTATGTACATGCTGGAGATCGTGGACTAATATACCAAAAAGGAGACATTTTTGTAGGATATATTGATCCAAGAGTATAAAAAGGAAAATCTATTTGGATCAGTAATAATCTACTATTGTCGACAAAAAGCCTTATCCGAACCGCAAATGATTGGAGAGTGATCGAGATTGCTATGTGGATCCACGCTTGACCGCAAAATGTGCGAACGGGGCTGAGATGGAATCATGAATCTATGTGAATCCAAGTTCGAGGAAATTTAACGATAATAACTGCAAGAGGTCAAATGAAAATAAGAAAACCTAATTAGTGTTCAATGAAACTAATTAACATAACCTTGTCGACAACAAGCTATGGTCTAAGTTGAGAGAGAGAGACATTACACGACCAAATTTAAGAGGCACATGGAAGGTAACACAACGACTGCTATAGGGCACTGGAATATTAAACAAATTAGTTATGTGCTTCTTTTGAGAAAATGACACAAATGGTGTTTGAATTTTGACCGGATATGCAATGTAATTCCTAAAATTTTAATTTGTTCAATGCGGTATTTGAACTCCAGCCCAAAATATAATGTGGTCCCTAATTTTTAATATGTTCAATGTGCTTCTTGAATTTTTGGTGATATTCAATTTAGTCCTCAAACTGTATGAAAAAATTCAATGTTATTTCTAAACTTGAATTAATGAAAGCATAATATTAAACTATAAATTGAACATATACCAAAAGTTCAATGACTATATTAAATAAATTAAAAGTTTAGGATCACATTGAACGATTTAAAAGTTCAAGCACCACATTATATATTGAGCCAAAGCTCATGAGCCATTTGTGTAACTATCTATTTTCCTTCTTATTTTTAATTAATGTATCATATCCAAGGTGGGATAAACATATTTCCTACCCTAATACCTAAATAAATTATCTAAGTTTTAACCAGATCTATTCGGACTTATCCCATATTTTACAAGTCTTTCGACATCAAATATGATAAAAATTTGTATTATTTGATTTATATTTATTTTGAAAAATCATATCAAACACACCCTCATACTAGTGTTGTTATAGACTAGATGTTGGCTTGTTGCCATCAAAAAGATAGAACGTGAGACTTGAGAGTGTGTTAGGATAGGAGGAATTTGAGGGAGATAAAGGGTAATTGTCATTAGGTAGAGGGAAAATTTGGAAAAGTTTTGAAGAAGGGCCCAAATTAGGTCAAGGTCTTAAAGCTAATCTCAAATAAGGGCCTAAACTCACTAGTTGGTGAGCACTTGATTTTTTTCAGTGATCGAAATGGGATATTTTTATTTTTGTCCAAAACGAAAAATGGACAAATATTAAAAAGAAAAAAAAAACTAAAAAAAGCCAAGAAAGGACAGAAATTCAAAACAGTCGCCCTCCAAACTTCGATGGGGGCGCTCTGCTCCTCGAGGGACGATGCAATCTCTTCTGACGTCATCTAGAGCTTCATCTCTTAATCCAACCGGTGCTTCTCCAGTGTGCCTTGCAAATGCCAAGCTTGGCACGCCGAGTTGATCCATACCTTGGTATCGAACTTCCCGTCCGAGAAGGGATCGAGATGAGATCCAGCATCATCTTGGGGATTGGTGGTAATTGAAGAGACCCATTGTTTGCAGCAAGAGATTACAATTTTTAGGGTCCATGTCCATCTTCATCTTCCGATAAGCCCACCTCTATTGAGCAGTTCGTAATGCAAATTACATCCGATGGGGCTCCCAACAATAACGTGACTTTGTACTCGCCTGCTAAGTAAGCATTTAAGTTTACTCTTCTTCTTCTTTTGCTTTTAGTTTTCTTTATTTTAATTGTTGACACCTAAATTTTAATTGATCATTTGTAATTTAACTTCTAAACAAAAAATATTAAGATTAAATTGTATAGCATATAATTTTAGGAGCATTTATCATTGCATTTGCATTGGACATGTGACAAATGGGCTTCAATTGATGGTTCTAAACTTCAATTTAACAAGTTGGACTTAGCCCACAAGAAAAAAGAATTTGGCTAGGGCCGTTAAAGGGTGACGAGTTGAAATATGAAAATATTCTTGGGAATATGAGAATGTTCCTAAAAATATTCGCATTATTCTTTCAATATTCAGAGAATGTGTCAGATAAAATATTGAAAAAATATTGTACGTTGATACAAGAGCTAAATATGTAACATGTAAATTTATTATCTTTCCTTAAATAACATAGTCCTCTCACCTATAAAAAAGAGGCCACACACATTGAAGGAGACACACACACAAAAAACACAGCCACAATTGAGAGAAAAGGAGTGGCAACACTACAGAGAGAGAGGAAAAAAAGCATCTCTTTTTGTTGCAGGTCTTGAAGGTCGACTCACAAAAAGAGGCCTCTTCCTCTTGGTCAAAGTTAGAGCCCAAGAGACAAGGGAGAAAGAATTGTGGGACACGGGAAGCATCTAGCAAAGTAAAAGAAGAGAAGTGTTAAAGGGGAATCAAGCATCCTCCCCCAAAGTCTTCAATTGCGCCATCTGTTGTTGGCTTCGCTTCATCGCATGCCGGCCACACTTACGACGACATTCGGAGCAGAGAGCCCACGCTCTCACAAACGTGGCTTTAACTTTGCGTAACAGATTCTGACAACCACCGTGTGCAATCTCGCTCTCACGTTGCTATCCACGCTTCAACGATACTCCCAACAATTTCTAGGCGGCGATTCAACAATTCGGATCAGTCCATGCCGCTACAATTCAGCCCAACCCTAGTGTGAATTGCTCTCACATCACCATCACACCCTCGTCATCCGCCTTGAAGCACCGTCGATTGCGATTTCCTCAATCTGCTACTCATCCGAACTTGGAAACAGATAATTAAGGTAGGTAAAGTTTCTATCTAAATTAATTCTTGAATATTTTGTTTCCTTGCTTGAAGTATTGCATACTTGATTGAATTCCGATTGAGTAAGGTCGTTATGTCGTGTTAAAAAAAATCTCAATAATAAAAAATATTGAGCCACGTGACATCGGATTATGTTTTTGATTGTTTTGATTTTCTATCTTGGGTCAAGGAAAATTGTATGCTTTATATGATCAGTTGCATTATGTGTTATTTTTTTAGTAAACTTACAAAAATGCATAAAAAAATCTATTACATAATAGGGTAGATTAATGCACTTCATGTCGGACTAGTCTTATAGTTCACATTGCATATGACGTAGAAGCTTAGGAAATTTCATTAGTTAAATAGTTTTTTTTAACAAAAAGGACATAAAAATATAAAATATAAAAATAAAAAGATCATGCATATGCATATAGCAAAATACATCATTCATCCCACATCATGTAGCACATGCATATTTAGTGTCATGTAAAATAGATTGCACACATGTTACAGTAGTTTTCCATTAACATAGCTCATTAGAGTTAGGCCATTTGAATTGCACGTCATATGTCATTAGAGTAAGAATCATGCATGTTAAATTTAGATTAAAGTCATACATAATTAATTTTACAAAAAATCCAAAAAATTAGATGTCATCCCATTTAGAATTTATGTTTAGGGCATGCATTTTTAGTTATAGCTTGTTTTGCCTTAAGGTCGATCATGATTCTTACGTTTATCTTTTTGGACCTATCGAATGTCATTGATTGTGATACGCATGCACACTCATTTCCATGTTAGTGGCTTAGGTCAAAATCAACCAAGATTGCTTGCAAAAAAATATATTTTTGAAATTTAAAGAGAATGGGTACTGAAAGGGCGCTAGTTTAACTTAGTGTAATCATGTCCCCGAACTTATTGAATCTCTGATTCACAAAAGTAAAGTATTCTCCCATACTTTACTTAGGTTTCTAATCAACCCTAATTGATTAGTGACGGCTCCTAATTAAATAAAATTATATGTTTAAATAGGTCAAATTTTGAGTATCAAGTTGTGGTTGGTAGGGCTTGGGAGAGTCTGCACTAAGTCTTCAGACTTAGTAATCCATTAGTCTTCCCATGGTGATTCACCTTCAAGGAGGTTGCGACATTAATCTTTATTCATGTTTTGTTTTGTTTTGGTGCCCAAGAAAATCAATTGCTCGCTGGCAGTGAAAATTTGGTTGGCCAATTAGCCCAAACCCTTATTTGAAACTGATTTGTTTACATTTTACCCTTATTTCAAACAAAATTCACTTTAAAAGTCATTTTTTAAGAAAAATAACTATTTCATCGGATCTCTTATTTGAGATAAATTGTACTTTTAAAAAGGAAAATGATATAAATGACTCTTGAACTTTATTTTAATCGAATTTATTATTTAATTATTCAATCATACTCAAACATGAGTGAAATCGATCTTATTATATACATAGTTTCGCCACCTTATAGCTGGTTTGTCTGTGTTAGATTAGTTCATGTATTGGTTATGCCAAAAAAGTGAAATACTTTTTTGAACTACCCTCCCAAATTCTAAAATCGAAAAAGGATCATTCCAGAAGATTTTAGAAAGATGTAAATAGAAACTCTGAATAACTTCAAGTGTTACGAATTGGATTTTTGAAGGTTTCAAGTGATCCATATTATATAAAGTCAAACTTTGATATTACTTTACCAAGAAAAATTCAACTATTACAAACAAAGGAAAAAGAAAAGAGTAAAAAACAAAGAAAAATCGCGGCCACTGCACCTAGGTTTTCATTAGGAATTTTTTGGTTTGTAATTAAAGCCAGGTTGAAACCCCATTTATCCCCAAGCATCTCATGGATTTTTAAGCCTAATTACCAGTGCACATAAATTTTCTATGAGCGGCCTTATCCATTTTTGATTAATTGTAAATAAGAGAGTGAGCAGTAAGAACCCTCTAATCAAAGATGAATAAAACCGATTGTGTAATGTTTTCTTTTGCCAATGCTATTTATGCTTGTCGCAACCCTACCCTCAAGGGGCCACCTTGCGATAGATTTAAAGATATTTGTTTATGAGACAGTCCAAGCCAAGGTCTTGGATGGACTCTCACTTGATAATATCACAATAGGACCCTCGATTATGAATGTGGTCTCTTCTAAGACCATACCTCGCAAATTTAAATTCAAATTGATTATAAAAATTCTATGTAAAGGTAAAATCAAGTGAGGTATGAGAGGATATCTCACTTGTTATGCAACCAAAGATTTAGAGTCAGGGAGTTAATTATACTAGCCATCTAACTAATGCCCTTGAGGTACCTAAACTTGACTATTTGCTAAACAAAGTGTTAGGGCAGTCTTTACTCCTAAAATCATCATAATCATTCTAAAATGGGAAAAAAAAATCAATGCATTGAAAGAGCACAATCAATTAAAATTGAAATAAAAAAATTAAAATTGAAATGAAAGTGCGCAAATAACAACTTAGTATTTTCTTTAAAAGAAAATGACATTAACAAAACTCTATAAAGCCCTAAGAGCTTACTCAATTTTGAGTTTGATTTTCATCAATAGATTTTCATGGTTTTTGATGCCCACCTAATTCTAAATTAGAATAAATACTAAAATTTAGTAAAACTACTCAAAACCTAATTTCTAAACATTTTTCAGAATATTTTATTTTTTATTTTAAAATTTTGTCATTTTTATTTGGGATAAATACATTAGGAGTGTTATTACTTTCATACGGCACTCACTTTGGTGCCAAAACTTTTTTTTCACTCACTTGAGTGCCACTTCACCGAAAAAGCTGACGTGGCAGTCGGAATACTGACATGGCAGCCTAAAAATAATATTTTAATATTTTAATTAATTTTTTTGAATTTTTTGAATTTTTTTTTTTTTTAAGGGCCGACGAGGGCCACTGTTGACCCTCGACGGCCGCCAAACTCTCGCCCAAATTGGGCGAGGGCCCCCTTGCCATCGGCCGCAAAGGCCTTGGGTGAGGCCGTCAAAGGCCCTAGGTAAGGCCGGCGAGGCTATCGACAGCCTCACCTGTGGCGGCTACAACAAAGGCCAGGCATCCCTTGCCCAGTTCTGGCCCTAGGCAAGGCCGCAATGGCCCTCGGCAGCCGTGGGGAGGTCGTGATGGCTAACGGTGAGGGTTCCGCGGCCGGTGAGGGTCAACGGTGGCCCTCGCCGGCTGTTAAAAAAAAAGCAAAAAAAAAAATCAAAAAAATTAATTAAAATATTAAAATATTATTTTCCGGCAACCACGTCAGCTTTTCCGGTGGAGTGGTACTCAAGTGAACGATTTCACTCCGACTTGACATTCAAGTGAGCAAAAAGAAAGTTTTGGCACCAAAGTGAGTGCCGTACGAAAGTAATGGCACTCCTAGTATTCTAACCCCCTTTTATTTTTATTAATTTTTATATTTTTTTTCTAAAAAATAGGGACTCAGAAAGGTCCAAGGAACTCGGTTCGAATTTACAGGTCCAACTCGGACTCTAGGATGGGCTTGGATTTGGATTGGCCTTAGGGATTACAATCTAATAGGCTTGAGCTAATGAGGGAAATTACCAAAAAAGTCATAAATCTATTGCAATTATATTAATTCAATCCTAAACCTTTGCCAATTCAATCCTAAATTTTTTGCAATAATGTCAATTCAATCCATCCAGCTAGATTTGGCTAGCCAAGGCTAGCTAGTGACGGCGACAATATTTTAATATTTTTTTATTATTTTTTATTTTATTTTTCCATTTATTTTTTGCCTCCTTCCTCCCTTGCCTTCCCCCTTGTGGCAGTGGAAGGCTAGCTTCGACAAGGCTGACTGGCCATTGGGTGAGGACCATGGTGAGGCCAGCCTCGCCTCGCCAGCTATAGGTGAGGCCACCTTCGTTCACAGCAAGGCCATGGCTAGGTTGGCCTCAACTAGATTTGGGCGAAGCCACCTCTCCGCAGCTCCCAAGCCTCGCCCAAGTCTAGGTGAGACTGTTGGTGAGGGTGAGGAGTCTGATGGGGGTTGTGACCCTCGCTAGTGTCTAGCGAGGGCTTCGCAGCCACCACACAGTGGCCGGCAAGCCTCGTCGAAACTAACTAGCCACTGTCACTAGAGGGGGAAGGCAAAGGAGGAAGGAGAGAAAAAAGAAATGGGAAAATAAATAAAAAAATCAAAAAACAATAAAAATATTATTAAAATATTGTCTCTAGCGCCGATTGGCTAAATTTGGCCAGATGAACTGAATTGGCACAAATGCAATAGATTTATGATTCTTTTTTTTATAATTTTCCCGAGCTAATGGAATGACTCAAGTTCAAATTTCCAACTTTCGTCTTCGGTCCACTTAAGCCCAAATTCAAGCTCAGTCCAAACACACCAATATTCAACCCGTTAACCCGGCCTGGCCTCCAACCCTACACGCCTCCAATCTGAACCGACCTACAACCCGACCTGGCTTGTTAAACAGATCCAACCTGAATTATCAATT
The DNA here is from genome assembly GCA_014858505.1 of Corymbia citriodora subsp. variegata. Taxonomy (NCBI): domain Eukaryota; kingdom Viridiplantae; phylum Streptophyta; class Magnoliopsida; order Myrtales; family Myrtaceae; genus Corymbia; species Corymbia citriodora. The sequence goes on along the minus strand of CM026413.1, from coordinate 18,098,274 downwards.
ATACCCTTTCATAATTTTATATTTCTTAATTTTGGTTTCTTTTCTTCTTTTTTTATTTCCCTTTCCCTGTGGATCATCTTCTTCCATGAGCGTTCCTTCGTCGAAAGCTCAACACCAAGAGTTTATCTTCTTCATCGGATGGACTCTCGCCAGAACTCCGACCCAACGTTGACAACTGACGCCGACGAGTAACAACGTCTATCATCTAAAAACTTGGCTCCAGCCCTTAATTCCGGCCCCAATCCCGGCCATTGAGAATATCACCGTCGTCGACTATTTGCCCCACCGAAACCACTGTAAAATTTATCTTCCATAGGTTCTTTGTACGAGTAGGTATGATAGGCTGGCTTCTTATCGACCTGTCAGTTTTAGCTAGAAGTGTCCAAGATGGATTTCCCTGTTTGTTGTGTCTTGAAATGGTTTTCCTTGAGTTCTAAAACTTTTCTAAAGTGCAATTTAATCACATAATGCAATTGTTGCAAATAATATTTTTATTGCCTCACAATGAGTCATGATATCGATAGGTTTTCATCTGTTACTTCTCGAGCAACAACTATTCTAGCAACATAAACACGCATATGCACATTCAAACAGTAAAGAAAGGACTGACTATGGTGGCCTTTGACTGCGGGCATCACAATAATTCAGCTAATTTTTCATCAATTTTTCCATGCCGTTATATGGATATATAATTTTAAATTCTCATTATTAAAGTATCGTTTTTCTTTAATTCCTTATTGGCCTACTTTTACATTCAGACAACCAATGCGAAAGATATGTGGCCTATCTCGTTTATTTCTTTAGGAACTAAATTTGAGTAGCATCACTGATTAATTAAAACTGCTAATAATATAGGAGTGAGAGCAAGTCCATAATTATATCTAATTTTTCAAATGTTGAATGGACTAAGCTAAACTTGTAAAATTACGCATTAACAATCAATACTTTTTACTCAATTTCAAAATTAGGTATGCCAGACTTTTTACTCATACTATAGCACATGTGAGCTTGTGAGTTATGTTTGTGAAAGTATCTGTAAGTTGTATCAATACTGATATTTTAAAAAACAAAAGGTAAACTAAAAGGTTATGAATTGATATTGCAAAATACCTCAAACTAGTACTCTCACAATAATTTTATTCTTAGTTAGTTTCCATTAACTTTTATCGTTAAATTGTGAGTCGGAAGTTTAGGGTTTTACTCTCCGTTTATTATAAATGTACCAGGTCGTGATTTTTTGTTATTTTAATTCAATTTAATAAAAATTAAGAGAGAGTAAATTTATCATTAATATATTAGTTTGGGTAAATTTGTTATAAGTGTACTAATTTTAGGATTTTTCGTGGTAAAAAATTAATTTTAGATAAATTATCACAAAAAATAAATTTAAGTTTTTTTATAATATTAATCCAAAGAAAATCTAGACAAAACAAAATGAGAAAGATTAAAAAAAATAAAGAGGGAAGAGTAGTTAGAAGGAAGACACCATCCCTCTAAAGGGAGAAAATATTTAGTAGTTTGCAAGCGTCACATCATCGGCTAACGTGGTGCGCATTTTTTAATCATGTCTAATTATAAATTGACACATGTCTACTGAGTTAGAATAAAAAATAAAAATTTAATTTTTATCTTCTTCCTCCATCACAAGGCTCCACCTCTCTAGCCACCATATCCACCCCTTCTGGCGTTGCTGCAGTCCATCCTCGTCCATCACAAAACACCTCCCTTCCAACCACCATCTCCACCTCTTCCAATAGCACTTGCAATTAGCCCAAGCTACACCTCCGTTGTCGCTCGTGGTCGACTCCAATGTTACTCGTCTAGATTTGGTGCCTCCCTCCACTATTGCTATCGGCAAAGTCACCATAGACCTTGCCTTCAAGACTCGCGGCCATGGACAAGCTCCCATCAAAAGTTCATAGTCTTCCTGCTCACCTTCATCAAGGGTCTTTCCCAAATCTAGAAGTTCTCCACCGTCCTTGCTCATCCATCTCCGGTGCCTCTAGATGTGACTTGGATGGGCAGTCATGCTCCAAATTTGTTGCAGCCATAGCTTCTCGAGCTTGAAGCTTGTGGACAGGGTAGAGCTTGTGGCTAAGGTAGAACTCGAATGGCCATGGCTATTAGGGAAATCCCTTATAATGTTTTGAAGATAACAAAATAAATCAAAGACTACTAATGTGTTTGATGATTGAGTAAATAGGTAAAAGATGCACAAGCCACTATACAGATGAGTATAAAGGATATTATCAGGATCATACTCGGAAGAACTATAACATAGACTCATTGTTGAAGCTGAACAAAGTCCAAATTCTACGACTAAATATATTCAGACTTTAATGATAAATCTATTAGACACAGACTCTGAAGATGAATACGTTCAAACTCAAGTACAGACTGAGAAGTCTACTTCAGACATAATAAACTCAGACTTTACATACAGATGGAACATGTCAAGAACGTGATAAGTCTAGAACATGACGAATTCAAAACAACACAAGAGCAGAACGAGCATATGTTCAGATTAAAGCAAGTTTAGAACTTAATGTTCATAACGAAACAAGTTCAGAATGAGACAATCTAATAGAACAAGAAGTAGACCCCAGAACATGTAATGGCTAGTAATATAGTTTGGATTCTACACCAAAATAAATTCGATTGACTCAATCTAATTGATTGGCAATTGGATCCCAAAGACAATAACTTTCCTAATGGAGAAGCTCTACTTATGGAAACCTAAATTATGCTTGTATGGGCGACCGGAATCAAGATGTAGATTTTGTTTTTGTCACTTAACGGCTACCAAATCTTCTTGATATAGTTCTGTCTAACGGGTAGATTGGAAGGCGATCCTCTGGATACTATCCAATGGCTAGTTTGAAAGTGGAGGAGTATATAAGGAGATCAAGGGACCAAAGAGCAAGAAAAAAAATACGAAGCGTAGAATTTATGATTCCTAAGTCTTGGCATACTTCGATTATACACTTGTCCTTCGTGAGTTTAAAAGCTTGTGATCGTAAAAGAAATACACAAGAGTGACTTAGTGAGATAGTGTAATCTATCGCTGAATGTTTGCACTCAAATTTATAATATTTTGTTAATCATATAATGGAATTCAGCCAGTAGGCCATTAGTGTGAGAGAGTGGATGTATGCTTGATCTAAGCCGAACCACTTTAATATTCATATGCAATTTCTCTTATCCCTTAATCTCTTATTATTTATTGTTACAATTTAGTGCACATGTGTTGGGTGCTTCTAAAGTCTGATTTCTGTATAGCAGATTTAAAAACTTATTATAGAATCTAATTATTGTTCAGACTTTTGAATCGTGTTGTTTCTGCTGACATTCAGACTTCTATCTCGAATAGTTTTATTCCACATTTTTATTTTGTATAAGATTTTATTGTATCACCTATTCACCCCCCTCTAGGTGATTCTTGCTAGCCACCCTCAATGGCTTCAGATCTATCGTAGCCACACTTCGTGGAAGGGAGCTCACTAGAGAAAACTCGAAGGAAGGATGATGGAAGGGGACGTCAGAGAGACTCCATGACCGATCAAGGCAGAGGAATGGACTCGCTGTGGCAGCCATGGGGGGAGGTGAGCGTTGAAGATGGAGGTTATAGCGTTTTGAGTGGTAGGCATGGTCAAAGTTGGGCGGTGGATGACTAGAGAGATGGTGGCTATGATGGAGACGAGGAGAGAGAAAATCTGTATTTTCAAATTTTTTTTAATCAAGAAACATGTCAATTTTTAATTGCACCAACTCATATTAATGTATGCTATATTAGCTACTGATGTGATACTTGTAAATCACTAAATATTTTCTCCTCCGAAGGATTCTCCTTTCTTTGAAAGGTACATATAGATTTCTATAAATCATGTCATATTAGTTTACTAGCTTGTTTTAGGAACTCTATGGAATGTCGGTTGTTGGAGTCAAGAACTTCCCTCTTCTTCATCTATAAAAGAGCTAGACTCGAATACCATAATTTAATTGCACCAACTCATATTAATGCACGCCATGTCAGCCGATGACATGGCACTTGCAAACCACTAAATGTTGTCACCTCCAAGGACTCTCCCTTCTTAAAAGATACAAATAGTTTTTTATAAATTATGGCTAACATGGGACTTGCAAACCACTAAATGTTGTCTCCTCCAAGGACTCTCCCTTCTTAAAAGATACAAATAGTTTTTTATAAATTATGTCATACCAGTTTACTAGTCTGTTTTAGGAACTCTATGGAGTGTCGGTTGTTTTAGCTAAAACTTCCTTTTTCTTTTTCAAATACTAGCAATAGGAATAGTGTATAGGGGGCAAAAATAGGAATGGTGTGACTCAGACAACTGAATTCAAGATCTTGGCAGAGCCAACTGCCCTCCAATTGAGTAGGCGACTCAAGCCGAAAGTGATATGTTTCGTACATTTTATAAATAGACTTATCATGTTACAAAGAGCTAATAATTGCCCGACAAATATGGGGGGACGCAAATTCTCTGAAAAGAGGACCCTAAGAAATAAGTTATTGCGAGTGATTCCGATAAAAAATAAAATTATATTTATTACATTTAAATTTTACTACTATCAGATGATGCACGAAAGTGGGATGGATATGATCGATTATATTATGAGGAGAATATCTTCATGTCAGACGAAATAAATCACTCATGTTATTATTCATTAAAATGTGATTTATTTGCTCTAAAAATGACAAGGTGAACATGTTGCCTATAAATACCCACCAAGTGGTGATGCTCTGCAATGCAGCGAAAGCCTCTCCTCAGTCTTCAATTCGCGAATTCGTCCGGCATCCCCAGACAAAGCACGAAAAATAGTAGGGAACATGTCGGTTCCGGTTTCGGCAATTCCATCTTCTTCTCCGAGTAAAGGAAGAAGCGATGTGGCCAAACGCCGGTCGGCGGAATATCACAAGAGCGTATGGGGCGATTACTTCCTTGAATACGCTTCTCCCCTCGACTTAATGGTTAGTAATTCTTCTTATGTCTTCTTCCTCTGTTTTCTCGTGATTGCATTTTGTAGACTTTGTGTTCATGATGATTGATAGTACAAACAACTAAGGGTCCGTTTATTTAAAGGAAAACTATTACCGTAAAATTGGACAACAAAAACAAATTGAATTATGGAAAGTGTTTCCATGGACTGAAAACAATGAGCTGAAACAATTTCTCCATTTGGTAACAAGGAAATCAATTTCCCTAAACCACCTCACAAATGAAAACTGGCTATTTTCTTTGAAAATGATTTCCATGATATATGAAATTTTTAGTGAAACAAATGTACCATAATTCCTAGATTTTTGGGCAGCATCGATCCCAGTAGGGCTTGGTAAATTGGTTACTTATCAGAAAACTCTCATATTCTATCAATATGTAAGGCGCGCATTATACATGTTTTAGGAACAATTGTTTCCAAAAATGTATAACCAGAAAACTTTTGCATTTGCACTTGAATGGAAAAAGGAATATTTATATGCTGTGAACGATATGATAGATCTACCAATTCCAGTATGTGTGAAGGTAGGGCAAATATAGTGAAAGTAGGGCTGCTTTGGACAGTTTTGAGATCTTTTGCCAGCAAGCTCTCAACATATGTGAACTCTGACTCTTCGTGTTAGTGAAAAATAATGGGTCTGCCTTCAAGTGTAGAAAAATGAAGGAACTGAGCGAGAAAAAAGTTCTCTCCCCTAGCCTTTCCATCTGGGAGAAAGAGAACGCGGAGACAGGGTTTTAGTAGCGTTGGTTTAGGACTAAGTCTTAGGAATAGAAATATATGGTTTGCTTGATCATTTCCACCATAATTTCAGTGTCCATTCAAGAGAAGTATCAACAAATGATGGGATAAGTATATTAGAAGTATCAAAAGTTGTTGCACACGGTACTCACTTCAATGTCAAAAATTTTTGCCAACTCACTTAAACGCCAAATCAGAGAAAAAAACGATCACTTAAGTGCATTTGATGAAAAATTTCGACCAAAATAATTTCATGAATTTTATAATTAAATTTTAATATTAGTTGGGATATTTTTATTAAAACAATGCACCTGGACGTGCAAAACGATTTCGCACGAGCCTATGTGGCCAGCTTGCCTAAAAACAACGCTGTTTCTTTCTTCTCTCTCACTCGCTCTCTTCTCTCTCCCTCGGTCACACGTAGAGAGTTTTCTTCCTTCTTTTAGGATGCCATGGTAGTCACCCACCCATTCTCCCAATGCAGAGTATGTTTAGCGACCTTATCTCCCTGCCAAGTCCGATACAAAGCTGTCAATACTATCCTTTTCGCTGCTAGGGAAAGCAGGTCCTTCACGCGCTGCTTGATCCTCACTTTCGTTGTCTGCAACTTCCTCTTTGTCCTCAACCCAGCAACTCACTCCTCTTCTCCTTGGCTCACCAATTAGGGTTTCGATGTTGGGGCAAATCTAATCGGGTTTCAATTTGCAATTTAGGGTTTATATTTTGAGGCAAATGCTGTGGACAACATTGTTTATGGTCAATATGCCGACTGGTGAGTCAGGTCGGTTGAAGAAATTAATAAAATATGGCCACATCGGATTTGCGGCGACCCAAATTGGAATTAGCACTTAAAATAAAAAGTGGTATTTAAGTAATCTGAAAAATAAATAAAAAATTTCTTTTTTTTTAAATAAAAAGTGATACTTAAGTAATCTGAAAAAAAAAAAAATTGGTATGAAAGTGTACGCTATACACAATTTTTGGAAATTCTAACACACTTTCCGAAAAACCGATCTTGGTGGATTTGACTTTTGAATCTATCTTTGCTTTCTCAGGCATTTAGCTTTTGTTTTGATCTCCATCCTCTTTATCAATTCGACTAACCGCCCTAGGTTTATGAATTTCTCTATCAACTCTATTAACTTATCATGTCCTATCAGTTTCCTTCGCGTGATCCTTGATTGATCTAGGAGTTGTTCTCGGGTCTCCTCGGAAAATAATATAGGTTCTTATACGCCTCCACCCCATCCCTTTGAAAGAAAAAGGTAGCAACGAAGAAAGGATAGAGTGAGACGATGGTTTTTGTTCTTCTAGCGAAGTGAGGTCCATTCTCTTGGCGAATGAAGTGGATCAATATCGCTTTGGCTGCCAAATACTTTTTCTTGCATCGCTGCATAAACCACATAGGAAACTCCCTCGCTAGGGGCTGTTGAAAAATGGTTCCAACACGGGTCGCATTTAATTTCTTCCTAACTCAAGAGTTTCATTATGCCAAATGGGGTCATGTTTAACAAGTTTAAACTATATTGTACGCACCCGACACATGTAACGGTCCCTCCTTCAAAAACATCAAATGTACTATTCCACCGGAATGTAATGACTTGGTCATCGATTAATCAATTTTAGACAATAATGTTAGATTTCGTTTTGAAAGTTTCAAAATGAATTAATTTGGTCTTTGTCATTAGCTCATTTTCCTGAGAATATGTGCCCGTGGTATTGAGTTTCCAGTATGCATAATTTTCCTTGTTTTCATTCATTTTATGGGCTTGTAACTAAGAAAACATGATTATTATTTTTTTTCACAGTAAGTTCGCTTTCCTTTGAGTTCTTTTTTTTATATATAAATATATATCATATGCTTGCTTTTATTCAGAATAGCGTATTATACATTTGCAGAAGTTCAAATTCCTCGGAAGAGTGGAGGAACAAGTTGAGGAATTGAAAGGAGAGGTGAGGAAGATACTGACTGGTGTTGTGGACAAGCCTTCACAAATGCTTCACTTGATTGATCAAATTCAACGCTTGGGAATTGACTACCATTTTGAACGAGAAATAGATCAGCAATTAGAGAAAATCCACAAAAATTACTCCCAATTTGATCATGGAGATTTTAAGGGAGATGACCTTCACAAGGTTGCTCTTAGGTTTCGATTGCTAAGGCAACAATGTTTCAATATTTCATCAGGTAAATTTTAAACTTAGGGAACCAATCCAATAAGATACCCACAAAATACTTTCTTTGGAAAATTAATGCCACAAAATTTACTAATGCTCATTTGAATTTTAGGAGAAACAAGTGTAAGAAAATCTAGGACACTGATTAGGTGCATCGCCTTCCTAATTTCTAATCAATCACATCTTTTTTTCCCATGTTGGTTGGTCACACAGAGGTTTTTAACAAATTCAAGGACAGTGATGGCAACTTCAAGAAATCGCTCATCACTGATGTTCGTGGATTGTTGAGCCTATATGAAGCTTGCCATTTAAGGTGCCATGGCGATGTTATTTTGGAAGAAGCACTTCCTTTTGCTATTACTCACCTTGAATCAATTGATGAAATGAAAGTAAGCACTAGTCTTGCAAAACAAGTGAGTCATGCCCAAGAGCAGCCACTTCGCAAGGGGTTGCCAAGACTCCAGGCAAGGCATTATATTTCACTCTACCAAGAAGAGCCTTCACATGACAAGATCTTGCTGACCTTGGCTAAACTAGATTTCAACTTACTGCAAGAGCAACACCAGAAGGAAATTGGCAAGATTACGAAGTCAACTAACTTCCCATGATAGTATAATCTAAAATTAGCTTCTAGATTATGTTTTAACAATGCCCAAACTATTGCTTTTTCTGGTTGTGTTTTCCGAAGATTCTAATATGGTTCAATTTATCCTTCTAAATATTGCTTTTGAAAGTCCCTTACAAGTGACAAATATGAGTTTAAACTATATGAATTCATTGGGCTGACGTATTTTCAATAATGCTCATTTTTATTTAAATATAGGTGATGGAAGGATATAGATGTCGTGAGCAAGTTCCCATTTGCTAGGGACAGGATTGTGGAGTTGTTCTTGTGGATATCAGGAGCATATTTTGAGCCAGAGTTTGCAGTGGCCAGAAATATACTAACCAAAGTGATTGCCTTGACTTCCATCCTCGATGATATCTATGATGTCTATGGCACATTGGAAGAACTTGTATCCTACACCGAAGCAATTGAGAAGTACGTTATCCACATTCTTTTTCTCAAACTTCTGAATTTGATCAAGTACGTGTATGCATCATTTTCAAGGACTCAAATTCAGGTGGGATGTTGATGCTATGGATGGACTGCCAGAGTATATGCAAGCTCATTATAAAGAGCTTCTTGATCTCTATGATGAAATTGGGAATGAATTGGCCATGAAAGGAAGATCATATCGCCTCGCCTATGCAAAAGGAGCCGTGAGTATTGTTGGCATATTTTACATGCATCCAACACAATTTATTTCTCAGGAACCCAACGTTCTTGTTTATGTTTAATTTCTCAGATGAAGAAGCAAGCGAGAGGGTTCTTTCACGAAGCCAAATGGTTCCATACCGGCTACACACCGACACTAGAGGAATACATGCCCCTTGCATTATTAACGACATGCTATGAAGCATTATCAATCACAGCACTTGTAGGAATGGGCGATGTGGTCACAAGAGATGCTTTTGAATGGTTGCTCGGTGACTGTAAGATTTTGAGGGCTTCACAAATCATATGTAGGTTCATGGATGACATTTCTTCTCACCAGGTATAGTAAAAACATAACTATACTCCATTAATCTAATAAAATTAGATCGACCACCACTCAATCGAAAACGATGTGGACATAATCACACCAATGTTGTCGACGTACAGTTTGAGCAAAAGAGGGGGCACATAGCATCTTCGGTGGAGTTGTTGATGAAAGAAAAAGGCATCTCGGAGAAGGAAGCTAATGAGGAACTTCAGAAACGAGTTGTGGATGCGTGGAAGGACATCAATGAAGAGTTTCTTCGTCCGACAGAGGTCCCAATGCCGATTCTCATGCGAATTCTCAACCTCTCGCGGGTGATCGATGTGTTATACACCAATGGAGATCATTACACCCACTCTAAGACCAAAGTCAAAGAGCATATCACATCGCTCTTTGTTAGTCCCTTGCCTATTTGAAATTGGAACATTTATCATCACATCGATGTAGTATTGAAAATAAAGCGTCTACATCATCCTTTGAACTCTCTATTGTTCTAGGATGCACAAGGGAAAATGTCATTATTAGTATATACTCTCAACATTGATGTGCGTGATAAAATTCATAATATCACTTTTGTCATCATGAGTTCTATGGATGTTATGGTTTGTAATACTTTATAAAAAAATAATTTGCCTTACCTAATGGATTGTAACTTTTCTATGGTGCACGTAATTATGCTCACTAATGGTAACTTATAAAATATTCTTTCGTAACTTTTATTTAGAGGTCATAAGTTCTTATTGAAGATAGTACTTTCTCCAAGTCCCATAGTTCATAATATTCCACAAAAATAGGAGCTACCAAAGTTAATAGTAAATTTCTTTGAAAAATTTTTGAATTAGGACTTAAAGTACTTTCATTCTATCAAACAAAGACTTAAAGTGAACATTATTTCAAATAAGAGCCTGAAGTGCCCTCATTTTCTCATTTTCTCAAATTAGGGCATGAAGTGGCAATGACTATTTCATAGAAGGGCTTAACCTCACCAACCAATCAAAGGCATTTTTGTCCAAAGACAATTTTAACCTAAATTTGAGTTAAATTAGATTGTTAAATTAGATTAAAAATAGAAAATATAATTTTTATGTTAATTAATTATAATTAAGATGATAAGCTATCATGACAAGCTATAAATAATAGAAAAGATTTTTTTTTAATTATGGTTAGTTAATTAACCATGGTTGTTAGATGTATGGTTAATTAATTGACTATGGTTGGTGATGGTGAGTTAATTAACCATGGTTGTTAGGTGGTTAGTTTAGTTAATTATGGTTAACAATAATTAATTTTATTAATCCTAATTAATTATAATTAATTATTTTTTAGGTTAATTAATTATAATTAAGGTGATAAGGTATCAAAATGGGTGATAAGCTATTGCGAAAAGCTATCAAAAAAGATGATAGGCTATCATTAAAAGGACAATAAACTATTGGGAAATTAAGTAATAGGCTATCACAAAAGGGGAGGATAATCTATCAAGAATTGTATGATAAGCTATCACCAAAGGGGTAATAAGCTATCGGAATTTTAACAATAGGCTATCGCCAAATAGGTGATAAGTTATCAGGAAATGCTTGATAGGCTACCGTCATAGGGCAATACGTGATGCCTTATTATGTGATTTTAGCCTAAGTTGTATGATATTTTTCTGCTTGTGCCATGTTGTTAGATGCCTGCTTTGCCTTGAAAAATGTTTACCTCACATGAAACCTATCATAGTAATTTTTACAATGGTTTTATGGACATATAAAGGGAAAACCCTGAGGTGTGGGGTTTATATGTTGAGTTTTGTAATTTAAATGAGGTTAGTATGTTTAAAAAGTAAGGCATGTAAAGTTTAATGGGTTCTTGATAAATATGTGACAACGTACGATTATTTTCCTACATTTTTATTTGAAAATTTGTAGTGATTTATTATATTGAGCGCATACCACATTTACATTAACTAATGCTAGGAAATGAATTGAAATTGAGTGATGTGGTATGCTCGTGTGGTAACATAAAGGAACATGTCACCCCAACAGGAGTTTGGGGGACAATGCCTGATTTTTTGAATGTCTGGCAAGAGTCAGGATGCTGAGTCGCCGTTGATGCTAGACAGTTACTCCTTCGGGAATGCTATCTAGGCGGAGGTTCCAAGAGGTTATCATGCCTGATGGGGCAGGACGATGCTTGGTCATATTGGAAGACAATCAACCTATAGGTGATGCTGTGGCCCGAGGGGCATATAATCGGAACACGAGCGAATGCATCATGCATGAAAAGTATATTGTGTGTTCTAATTACGTGTATGCTTGTCTACATTGATTATGGCACATCTATGAGTTTATACCGTGCAGGGTATGGTACTATCAAGGTAAGATTGCCTACAAGTCGATTGATTGTTGGTTGTTTATTATAAGGTTTACCTGTCAAGCCATGTTGATAATCTAGATAGAGTATGAGTTGTTTTGCAATCGATCTACCATTGACTTATGATTGCATGTTTAGATACTTCGAGGTGAGTTGATTTCATAACGAGATTTAGGATGATAACTCACTAAGATTTATATCTTATTTGTTGTTATTAACTATTTTTCAGACCGTACTTATGGCGTCTAGATTCATCCTTTTTGGCATTCCTATCGCCACAAATTTGGTAGTAATTGAGCACATCATAGAGGGCAACAACATCATGTGCTTGAGATATTCCATCGCTGTGTGGGTAGATGAGGGGCTGAACGAGTTGGCTCCCTACTACTTCATGGCTTGGTACATAAGGTTGGATGGGTACATCTTGGGTCCCTTCCGAGGGCTTGAGTGTAGGCACCTAATGCCTTCTTTCTTTGTTGGCTCTAATGTTAAAGAAAGTAGATTAACCCTGCCTTGTATATTTTGATGAAAAATGAGGAAGTTGTCCTTCTAAGGGGCTTGTATATAAACTTCCTGAGGTTAATTAATAAAAGTGAAAATGACATTGCTGCTATTGTTATTGGTCTTTCTCCTATCCCTACTGTTTGATTGACTAGGTGTTTGGTTTATTGCTTCCACATGTGTATAACTAAAAGATAAAAAGAATGATCGGTGACGTGTTCTAAGGTGTCACATTCATTTGACCACAGTGAACAAGAGTTGTTGCGTGCTTGAGGGTCGAAGCGTGACATTTCTATTGGTTTTGATATCAGAGCCTAGTCAATGCCTAGAGTGACAAGGTGCAATAAGTTATGGGATAATTAATTAGAAAAGACATTTTCATTAGTACGCTTATGATTGGTTATAGAATCTTTTGCTGTAAATGGATTGTTTATGGTTTCTAATTCCTTGAGGGAATTGCAAAGTAGGTTCTGTAAGAATCTTGCAAGGTGAACAATATTGAAAAGCCCCTAGAGGAAGGGCAGCTCAAGGTCAAGTAGGTGCTAGAGGTAAAACCCTAGAGGATCTTAGGCTGGAGAGAGTTTTACAAGCATTGAAGGCCTTTGGAAAATATGATAGGGGGCAGCAAACTCAAACTCAAGCTGTTACTGTTATGGCTGCTAGTGCCGCCATCACGCCTAGTGAAGTCCCATTGATTGGAAATGGAAATAGCGAATAGTCAATGCTTAAGTTGGTTGAACAGTTCCTGAAACTAGAGCCGTCATCTTAAGGCAACAACCCTCTGGATTAAGGAACTAGAGAAAGTGTTCACACTGCTAGAGTGCTTCGAGGAATTATAGATAACCCTAGCAATGTACCAACTACAAGGTGATGCCAGTGATTTGTGGGAAGCAATCCAATGAAGGGTTTTTCCCGAAGGTACAACCTTAGAGTGGGGTGCCTTTATCGAAGCATTTAATGGAAAATACTTTTTCGAGTGTGCACAAGAGTAAAGATGGTTGAATTACTGCAACTCCGTCAAAATTATTTATTGATCAAGCTATATGAGGTTAAGTTTGTAGAGCTCTCGAAGTATGTGCTGAGAATGATTGAGAATTCGGTAAATCGAGTTAAGAGATTTAGGGATGGTTTGAAATCAAAAATTAAAAGTCAATCGGTGCCTTGAACTTGAATGATTATTAAGAATAGTACAAGAGGCCCATATAATTAAAGAAAACACGACAGAACGGGCAACCGCATCTAGATCGCGGTTTGCATCTTATAGGGATAATCATTGGCTTGGGAATAGGCCAATGATAGAAGGAAAACACTATATCCAACCCAATAGATGGAATGGCATTGGGGGAACTAGCATATAACTCAAATGCCAGTGTCGATTCGGTGGGTGATGACACTAGACAGCTACGTGCTTTGTTAAGACTGGAACATGTTTGAATGTGGCCAACAAAGCCACATTACGAGGAATTGTCCTCGTTAACAATCGAGGAAGCAACCTCAATAGCCCCAAGTAGGACAATTGGTTGGAAATGCCTCGTGTCATCTTAAGATGAGAACCTCTTATGGATGTGCTCAATATGGCCACCAAGTGATAAATTTCCTGCATAGGCCTATTAGAGCGTAAGTGCCTCATCCGTAGGGAGGATAACCTGCAAGAAACACTACACTAAACAACCTCAGTCGCCCTTTGGCACAAGGATAAGTGTACATATCACAAGAAAGGAAGCAAATGATTTGCAAGCCACAATTACGGGTATGGTCTCCTTGTGTGATCATGATACTTAAGCATTAATTGATTTAGGAGCTACACAATCATTGTAGCTAAACTATTCATTAAGTTTATAGGGTTAAGATTGAAACCGTTGGAAACGATTATTAGTATTTTTACCCCATTAGCAGATGAGGTGTTATCTGTGGTAGGATATTCATGTTGTATAATAGTCATTGGTTATCGAGATGAATCGATAGATTTAACCGTCTTAATAATGTATGACTTTGATGTCATCATCAGGAGAGATCGACTCACCAAGCAATGAACTACAATGGATTGATATCGGAAAGTACTGCTATTTAATCCATTAAGAAGGGTTAATTATGAGTTCGTTGGAAATCAAGGAGGATCCTCGATCCATTTGATTTCGCACTTAAGGTAACTGGGTTGTTGGGTGAGGGTTGTCAAGGTCATTTGACAACCATAGCTAATATATTGGTTGAGGGACCAAGGATGGAAAAACATTGCCGTGGTACAGGATTATTCTGATGTTTTTTCTAAGGAATTGACTGGATTTTCCTAGTGCGAGAAATGGAATTTGTGATTGAGTTGGCCCATGGAACAGGCCAAATTTCAAGGTATCTTACTAAATGACGCGATCAAAAGTAAAGGACTTAAAGGCATAGATGCAAGATTTGATGGACACGGACCCCGGAAGTGCTATAACTTGACACGGAAGGACACTTAAGTGCCAAAACTTACAAACGGTACACTTAAGTGCCAAAATCGAAGCAAAATGGATCACTTAAGTGCCAATGGCAAGAAAATCCGGCCAAAATGCTGATGTGACCTTTTTTCGGTGATCTAAGGTCGAAACGACGTTATTTTTGTTGCTGATGTGGCAAAGTAAACCTAAAACGACGTCGTTTGGGTGCTAATGTAGCCATCGCACCCAAAACGACGCCGTTTTGACTAATATTTATTTTTTAATAAATATAAATTAAATAATATTTAAAAATAAAAAGGGGAGCAACTGTCGCCACCGCCCCATCATCGGTGGGGCAATGGCGACAGACAGCGAGGGCCGGCGACCCTTGTCGACTGACGGCGAGGGTTAGATGGCCCTCACCAAACGCCAGGAGAAGGCGGCGACCCTCTCCCAGATCTGGGGAGGGTCGGCCGCCCTCGCCCCGGCGCCGGCGGCCCTCACCCAACGCCGCTAGAAACTCAGCGGCATTGGGCGAAGGCCGCCGACGCTGGTGCGAGGACTGGCGACCCTCGCCCAGATCTGGGAGAGGGTTGCTACCCTCTCCCGGTGTCTGGCGAGGGCTGTCCGGTCCTCACCGTCCGTCGTTGCCACCCCACCGGCGATGTGGCGACGGTGACAGCTGCTCCCCCCACCTTTTTTTTTTTAATTTTGATTTTTAAATATTATTTAATTAATATTTATTAAAAAATAAATATTAGTCAAAACGGCGTCGTTTTGGGTGCGATGGCCACATTAGCACCCAAACAACGCCGTTTTAGGTTTACTTCGCCATATCAGCAACAAAAACGACGTCGTTTCGATCTTAGATCACCAAAAAAAGGCCACGTTAACATTTTGGCCGGATTTTCTCACCGTTGGCACTTAAGTGATCCATTTTGCTCCAATTTTGACACTTAAGTGTATCGTTTATAAGTTATGGCATCTTACTAAATGACGCGATCAAAAGTAAAGGACTTAAAGGCATAGATGCAAGATTTGATGGACAAATGATCCAATTGTCCCAGTGTATTTCCATAGGGAGCGCCAATCTTGTTTGTAAAGAAGAGGGATAGATCGTTGCATTTTTGCATTGATTGTTAGTAGTTTAACCAAGGGATGTTCATGAACAAGTATCCCTTACTAAGGATAAATGACTTGTTGGACCACTTTCAAGAGCTTTGGTGTCACGCCTCGAACCCCGAGCACGCAACAACCCTTTATCATGGTTAATTGAAAGCAACATCCTAGAACTCGTCAACGACCATTCATTTTAATCTTTCATTTAGTGTAAGAAAAACGAACCATCCCTAGTCCAACAAACAATCAAACAATCAAACAGGGATAGAGGGATGGACAGCAAGATAACATAAACTACTCATTTATACATTCTTATTGGATTAACCCATGGATGATCGTTTTCTGATTTATAAGCCCAACAAAGGGGGCCGATCTATCCACTAAGCTAAATCAAAAAGAAACTAGGCTCGGCTAATCTATTTATACAAAAAGAACTCTCGGAGTCTGAACTTTCATTACTCTGACTCATCGGACTCAAGCTCCGTAGGGTCGTAGCTCGGGTCATCGTAGTAAGGGTCAATCACTGGAGTAGTGGGGACAGGGTTCTCCACTGCACCGTCAGGATGGCCAACTCCATGGGATCCCAGTCGTCGTCTTCAAGGCCCCTAGCAAGCGGCTTGTCAAAACCTTGCAAAGGACCGATCAGCAAATCGTCATGTCGAATGTACCATGCTAGGAACCAATGGGGTATCCATTGCCTCGGTTCCTCATCCACCCAAATGGTGGTAACGTACTTCTCGTACAAGTGCACTCAACCCAAGAAATGGTGGCGCATCACTATGGTCTCCCAATCCTGAGGGTTCCCAAATCGTGCTAGTAAGGGCGCTATTCTAAGGGCCTAAAAGTGGTTATACAATAACCATTAAGATAAAATCTCAACGATTTCTCCCCCTAGGCCCCAGTTAGTACACCAACTCAATTCGAAGTATCTCTCCAAAATCACCCTTCACACAACCCAATCACAAACAACCAATAGACAGCGATCAAACAATAGACATGGTTAACTAATAATCAAAAGTCAATTCGCATGCAACCTTACTTGGTATGGCATACCCTACACGTTATATTTCAACACAATACACGCAATGCACATGGCCGTTAGATGATGCAATTCATCAATCACATGCGAGTCACATCACAAGCAATCTCACCTAGCTATTGCCACACCCTACACGTTGTCAATTCATGCGTGCCTACCCTAAGTAATGTGATTAGCTCATGCATATTTGGAACCAATGATGCTATGTTTCTCATACGCTCTTGCATCCACATGTGTTCCAATTATTACTGCCCCACAAGGCTACCACTTGGGCTGAGGTGCTATGACGCTACGGTGCCCTTTCTCCGCAAAGGCATAACCATGCATTTCCGTGCAAGCCGAGGCGCCATGGTGCTACAATACCCTTCCTCCATAGAGGTGCAATTGTGTCTTTCCATGCCCTTCCCGAGGCGCTATGGCACTACAGCGCCCTTCCTCCGCAGAGGTGCAATCGTGCTCTTTCGTGCCATTCCTTTTGATAAATCGGACTATCGTAGCCAATGCACGCATACTTGCACATATACTTGCTTTTAAAACCTTAATTCCTTTATTATAAAAGCGGTCAATTTCCGGTGTCCCTTAGACAATTCATTTTCCTCATTTCTTTTATGAAAACCATACGATTCAAGCGAATGTTCATGTAATGCCACATCCAATTTAATTCATATGATCAAAACACATGAAATTATGCACAATTTCACTTCTAGATAAACCCCGGCTGTCGGCGAGATGTGGGGTTCCCTGGGTCATAAAAAAAATCAAAAAAAAAAAACATTGAAATTTTCAAATTTAATAATTAAATAATTAAATTCAGAAATTAAATAATTTAATCAATAAATATAGAAATTAAATAAATCAATAATTAAAGAAATTAATCAAATTAATCAAGAAATTAAGGCAAAACATGCTTAATTAACACATAACACACAATTAAGTATAATTAAGCAAGATTAAACTAAGCTAATTTTAACCATCTATCTAATCACCTATCTTAGGGCTAATACAACTTAATTAAACCCCTAAATCAGCATTAACACAAATTAATCTAACCCTAAGCAAGTTTAGGTACTAACTAATGGATTAGAGGCTAAACTCACCTGTTAAGCGGGCCGGAGACACGGATGCGGCAGCGAGGATGAGGACAACACTTGGGGACCTCAAACACGACCCTCCAAGGTGGTCCCAAGGGTAAACAACAGCAACAACCTCTACTCACAAGCTAAACTTCAAAAAACGGCACTACATGAAGAGGAAAGTGGCTAGTCAGAGCTCCAGTGAGCTGGTGGCTAGCGACCGGCAGCTCCAAGGGGTCGAGGGGGAGTTGCTAGTGGCTGGTGTGGGCAGTGGTTTGATCAAAATGGGAGAGAAATAGAAGAAAATGTGAAACTGGGCAGGGGTGTCACTAAGTAGGCGGACAGGGGACCGACAGCTTCTTATCGCCATACGGGTCGGCCAGCAACTCTTTTCGCCAATAGACCAATGCAAGCCGTATGGATTCCTTGTTCTGAGCAGATTGGTGGGTGGCACAGGCCAAGATTCTTACGGGAAAGCAATGAACAACTCTATTTTCAGTGGAAGGTCAGAAGTAAAAACAGCAGGAAGGCAATGGAAGCAAAGGGAGAGAGTGTGTGCGAATTGAGCTGAAAGGGGAGAGAGAGAGTGAAGTGAAGACTGCTAGAAGACCTTCATTAATGCCATTGAATGCCTTCTCCACTCTCCCAAGCAAGTAACATCATCTTCTCTCTCTTCTTTTGTCTTTTTCAAATAATATCTAAAGGCAAAATGGTCATTTCCACCTTACACAATTCCCAAATTGCCCTTGGGTTGAAAATGAAAGGTAGGCCTGGGAAACAGGCCAGAAAATGAATAGGAATAGGCTTGAAAATTTGTTGGGCTCGAATCGGCTCAAGTTTGGACAACAAACTTGAAAGGATAAATGTGTCAGTTGGGCCCAACGAGTTCACTCATTTGTCTCGGTCTACCACGGTGGCTATCCTACCTTGAGCGTGAGGCCCACATTGTTCTTGCCTAGCCCACGACCTCATAGGCTCCTTTCCTTAGTCCAAAAACCCATTTTCCCAAAAACTCAGCTCAACTGACACTATTAACTGTCAAGAAAGTATCGTCCAAAAGTCAATCCTAGATGTTCCTGAAAACTCAAAGTCCGTTCTTGGATTCTCATGCCTTGTCAATCTCACCCAAATGCCACTTTGATGCGACTCAAATTGACAAGCGACTTCGAGAACTCACGATCATTCACCTCTCAAAGGGCTAGAATTTCAGGACGTCACATTTGGTGTTCTCCAATATATACATGATGACAAACTATCATCAATTAAGGATTTAGAGGGAGGACATACTGAATACGACATTTTGTATGCAATACAGTCGCTACGAGTTTACTATAATATCATTTGGATTGACCAATGCACTAGCTATTTTATGGATTTGATGAATTGAGTATTTAAGATGTATTTGGATAAGTTTGCATACCTTCATACTTTAAAAAGGGAAAAAGAAAAAGGAAAAAAGTCACAAATATTCCTATCTTAAGTTTTTTTTCTATGACATCAAAAGTCCCGAATTTGTATTGTATGATGCATTTACCCTCTGTCAATATTCTATCAATGATCATCACTAAAAATCTATCTACATGGATACTAGAAGACAAATGATGTTGAAATGGTGCCCACGTGATTTAAATGAAAAAATGATGACATTTTAGCTGTAAAATCATTTGATGAAACCTTAACTGAGAGTAAATTTATCATGTAGTTACAATGTTAGGGTTTTTATGTCACCAGAAAAAATTTCGAATAAATGTGTCATGGTGGCTTTATTTTGGGATTTTTGATATGACAATAAATAGTTCATAATAAATATGTGACGGTGAGTAAAGTTTGGGCTTTTGGTAGTTTTTTCTCTTTCCAAAAAATATAAGAAACCCTGTGAAAGCAAAGATAAAAGCTGGTCCACAACAGTTAAATTTATTAAAAACTCACGGTGGTGCATGTTGTAGTACATTTATTAGATGAGTGTAATTACATGAAAATTCATCCTAGTAAATAATTTATGCTCTTCCATAGGGGTAATAACAGTAAATGCATCCGCAATTTTGTCCAATATGGTAATATTATTTAACCATAATATGTACATGCTGGGGATTGCCGACAAATATACCAAAAAGGAGAAATTTTTGTAGGATATATTAATCCAGGAGTATACAAAAGAAAATCTATTTGCATCAATTCTAGTTTACTATTGTCGATGAAAAGCCTAATCTGAATGACAAATGATTGGAGAGTGATCGAGATTGCTCTTGTGGCTCCACGCTTGACCACAGAATGCGCGAATGAGGTCAAGATGGAAGGATGAATTTAAATGAATGCAAGTGCGAGGAAATTTAACGATAATAACTACAAAAGGTCAAATGAATATAAGAAAGCCTAATTATTGTTCCATAAAACTTAACTAACATGGCCTTGTGGTGGTCAACCTCGTCGACAACGAGCGGTGAGTCTTAACAGAGAGAGAGAGAGAGCACACGACTAAATTTAAGAGGCGCATGGAACAAGGTAGCACATCCCCTGCCGTGGGGCACTAGAATAATAGACAAATCTACAATGAGATTTTTCTTTCGGAGAAATGACATGAATGGTACTTACATTTTCATGTAATCTCATCTACGGATTTTACATTAAATGTGATTTCAAAACTTTAACCTAAGATGCAATGCGATTCCTGAACTTTTAAATTGTTCAATGTAATCTTGACACTTTTAAATTATGCATGTGATTCCTAAATTTCTGTTACATATTTAATTTAATCTCTAAATTGTATGAAAATATTCAATGATGTCACTAAACTTAAATTAATAGAAGCACAAAAATGAACATTTTTATATAATTTAGGAATTAAATTAAACATGTATCAAAAGTTCAAATGATACATTGAACAAATTAAAAGTTCAAGAACTACATTTTGTATTGAAGTAAAGTTCAGGAATCTCATTGAATTAATTAAAACTTTATGGATCACATAGGCACCACATTGTATATTGGGCCAAAGTTAGGGGCCATTTGAGTCATTATCTTTTTTTCCTTCTTATTTTAATTAATGTATCATATCTAAGGCAGACTAAACATATTTCCTCCCCTAATACTTGAATGATTATTTGAGTTTTATCCATATTTATTTGGACTTATCCCATATTTTATGGGGAGTTTTTCAACATCGAATATGATAAATATTTGTATTATTTAGTCTATAATTATCTTTTAAAATCATATCAAGCACACCCTTATACTAGTGTTGTGATAGACTAGACGTTGGCTTGTTGCCATCAAAATGATAGAACGTGAGACTAGAGTCCGAGATATTTTAGACAGATAAAGGGAAATCATCATTAGGGAGGGAGAAAATTTGGAAAAATTTCAAAGAAGGGCCCGAAATTAGGTCAAGGGCTCAAAAGTGGATTTTGTTTTAAATAAAATAAAGGCCTAAACTCATTGGTCAATGAGCACTTGATTTTTCGGGCAACCAAAGAAGGGTGTCCAAAATAAAATATTGACAAATATAAGAAAGAAAGAAAGAAAGAAAAAACCGAGAAAGCCTTGTGGGTGCCAAGTCGGCACGCCGAGTCTATGTATATCTTGGGATTAAACTTCTTGTTCAAGAAGGACCTAAGCCTTAGGGACCGAGATCCAGCATCATCTTGAGGGCACCGGTAAAGAGTGCGACTGCTTAAATTCTGGGGCTCAAGGTCAAGGAGACCACATGGAGTTTCCCAGTTGACTTTTGCCTCATGGTCGGTCAATGGGATCTTCTGTTCATTCATGAGGATTGCCTGCCATTGAAGAGGCCCATCGTCTGCAGCAGAAGATTGAATTTTTTTTTTTTCCTTTTTTAGTTTTTTATTTTAATTTTTATCTAGGTTTTGTTTTATTTTGGTGGCTGACAAAATCTAATGCTCACCGGCTAGCGAAAATTTAGTCAGTCAATGAGCTTACATACTTTTTTTGAAATTAATTGAGTTACATCTGCCTTTTATTTGAAATAAGTTACATCCATCTTTTAATAAAATGACTCTATTTCATTGGATCTCTAATTAGAAATTAAATAACTAATTGAGATACTTATTGGAAATAAATTCTACCTTTAACATTTTTCTAAGAACGGAAAATAACATAAATGACTTTTAAACTTTAATTTAATATATAATATTATCTCTGAATTTTTAATTTAAATAATATTGTTATTTAATTTTAATTTAATTTGTAATATCTTTTCTAAATTTTTAATTTATTTAAAGTGTTCGAAAGAGCTAAAATATAGAGATCATACCACAAATTAAAAATTTAAGCACACATTGATGATTGGTATTATCTTCTCTTTTGAAAACTGGACATCACCTTTAGAGCCTAGGCGAGTTTGTGCCGGCGAACGGAAGTACCATTAGCGCAGAGAAAATATGGAGGGAACCGGGCAGAGAAAGGGAAAGAGAAAGAGAAAGAGAAGGAGGAGGGACTCTGAATTATCTCGCCCTGCTCCTCTCGAATCGGTCGATGCAGACACCGCCCTGTGTCTGCTTCTAGCTTCGGTCCCCAAGATCAACAGGGGAGACCGCTCCGACCCTCTTCCTCCCTCGTCGCTAGTCAAGAGATGCTTGCGGAAAGTTCTCTCCTTTCTCTCGAAATTGGACGACCCAGTTTCGAGCTTTCGGAAGATACCCCTCGATGCCCTTTTCTCTATCCAAGTGAGCTCTCTCTCTCTTTCTCTCTTTCTCTCTCTTTCTCCGAAAGACAATGTCACTCTGCGAATTTATCTGTAGAGGTAACTTGACATGGATGTATATGCTTAATGTTTGATTGAATTTGCTCGACAGCAATCCGGATATCGCCTGTCTTTGTGCTAAGGTTGTAGGAATGGCTTCGCTCTGTTCGTTCGAAATGAACCAACAAATGGCCTCGGATGCAGAAATTTTGGAAGGCCTAGTGTCGGGTTTGAGGAGTTCGAATAGGAGAGTCAAATTGAGTGTGTGCTGCGCCATTTCGGATTTGTCGACTAGTTGGGTCGGGCGGCAGAGGCTTCTTGAGCATTCTGCTTTGGAGACTCTCATGTGAGTGTACCTCTTTTACTCCTCTCCTTTGTTCTACCCTTTTAGTTGTATGTTTGTTAAGGAGCATGATTGTACCATTAGCCTCTGCAACTTATCATTTGTCTGTTGATGAAATGAGGATTTTGAGTTGTTTTTATGGGTTATTTTTCAATTCAAGAATGAGTTTTTTCTTGCTTCATTTAGAGCATGAATGTCTCCCAAGATGCTTATATTGATTTCGGGCTTTTGGAATATTTTTTACCAGACTTTAGATAAACTTTATTATGGCGATCAATGCTGCTAGGTCATACTGCATCATTTCATTGTTTTTGGCTATCATTGCATGTCTTGGTTATGGTAGTTGTTCATTCATGACTTGACAGCTGTGAAACAAGAAAATGTAATCCATAGAGCTTAATCATAATGGAGGCCTCGGTGCATCAAATTTAGGACCATGTACTAACTCAACAATCGCTGCTATGCTACATCTCTGTGTATTCTAAGATGCATTGACTGAATATGGTTGTAATAAATGATGTGATAGAATTAATAGAACAGGACAATTTCCTTGTAGCTTAATTCTGCATATCATGTAGTCTGCTTATGCATGAGATAATCAAGTAAGATCTATTTATCCTTGTAAGATCTATTTATCCTTGTTTAACATGGTTCATTCGGGCAAGCTTTCTCTGGTTGAGATGCATAGGTACACTATTATCTATCCTCTGATCAAGCTTCAGATAGTGACTACTGCTAGCATCCTCTTCTTTATGATATTGAGCAAATAAAACATTTGTCATTAATGACCTAGGTCCTTTTGTCAGATTCAATGGATGTTTCTTTGAAATCGCCTTTTAAGTAAATTTTGAGGGAAGTTATGATGTATGAATGATTACATGGCCTTTTAAGTAAATTTTAAGGGAAGTATATGCATGTTGCTATATTGGCATCTTTTCTTTGATTGAGAGGGGATGTAGGATGAGAAAGGCATGCCAGTTTTTTAATTGTAGTCTGCTGTTGACATGTTTTTGGATGTATACTTACACTTATTTCTAATTTACATGTTTTCTTCCTTCCTTGGTGGCTTGCTGTTTCAGACTTTCGACACTCTTTTGTCAAGAGCTGGTTAACAATTTATGCACAATTGCCTGCAAGTAGCTTCTTCTTTGTATATGCAAGCATGTTATGTGCAGTTATATAATGATAATGGATGTTCTTTATGACTTGCAAAGCTCCTCATCATATTGTGAATCAATTGGTTATGAACTGGTTTATATGATCCATGCATGAGCTTATTGGGGGACACACATATATATCCATCCATCAAATTACAATCTCCCATCTTGTTTGCTGTTGTTACAACCTATCACTTGAATATATGAAGGGACTCTCGTGGTTGACTCAAGTACTTGTAGATATATCATGGGCAAAGCTGGGGAGAGGTTTCAATACTGTCATTATCACTTTAGCTGTTTAGTCGAATATGGCTGAGAATTGTTCTGGTTACATGGCGTGGTTTAGTTTCCTGTTTGAATTTAATACCTAATGTAGGTTTATTGTAACTCAATACACACTTAATTGCCCATATCCTTATCTATCATCAGTTTGACTCATCATGTCCACTAGGGTTTGCTATCTTCAGGTGGCCAAATACTTTCTGGATTCTGTCACGTTATTCCCAATGGACAATGGATTCAATATGAGTCACATTACAGCTGCAAAGGAACATGAACTTCCTGTTTCACTTCTCGATGCTGTTGTTGTACTTGTTAACTCCTGCAATATCAAGCAATTGGAAAGAGTTCCATCTGAGCTCTCTGAAAGTTTCTTGTTCCTTTTGAAAGAGCTGTGGGCTAAACTGCATCCTCAAATGTACAATTCTTCAGTGCACAGCCAGCAAAAAGACTTGTTAAGCAATATGAGGGTCAACGATCTGGCAGAGAGCATTTTCAGACTTTCTATCAGAGTCCAATGTGCCACTTTTCTGCCGATTGATCAAATCAAAAGAAGCATTTTTGGGTTACCTCATTCTAGTTTCAAAGATTTTATTGTGGGCTACTGGGAAGTATCACCTTTTCTCATAAGCAGGACCTCAAGGGCTGTGGATGAGGAGGATATATTTAACTCTTTTTTGAATTCCATTAATCCTAAAGATGTTATTCACCATCTTCTCTCTTCTGTCCTCCATTGTGCAGTCTCCTGCCCACCAATTGCTTCTGATGAGTTGGACATCTTCAATTTCCTAAAAAATGAGAAAGATAGCTTGGGTATGCCTATAATTTACCAGCAGGATATAAGGGTACTAAAAGCAGAGAGATTCTCCAACACTGAGAAACATCTTTTCCTCAAGAACTTGAGTTCTTGCAGCCAGTCTCCTCATGTTTTTAGCTTAGATGATGTATACAGATGTAATGAAGCGTACAAAGATGGTTATACAGTGGCCATGCGTGGTTTGGAATTCCGCTTTAAGTCCATCGCTGCTATCACTGAAGGCTTAGCATGTTTGTTTGGTCAACCATCTGTCGGTGCCAATCTTTACTTGACACCACGCAATTCTCAGGGGTTGGCACGACACTACGATGATCATTGTGTGCTTGTGTGTCAACTTATAGGAACGAAACAGTGGACAATTTCTTCTCCAAGGAATAAGCTTTTACCTCGTTTATATGAACCTCTTGATGGTTCCCAAGGTTCGAATGTTGATACTGTACCAAATGCATGCACGCAAATTCTGCTAAAGGAAGGAGATATATTGTACATTCCTAGAGGTTACGTTCATGAAGCTCATACTACTAATGATGTACAAGAAGATTCTGCTGGTCTTTCCTTACACCTAACACTTGCCATTGAGGTTGAGGCTCCATTTCAGTAAGTTCTTGTTCGCATGATTTTTTGTTTGATTGAACAAGAAGTCCTTGTATCCATTTTTTATTATGTTTATTGTCATTATGTAAAGTGCATTTTTTAACCCTTTCTGTATTCTATTCTGTAATTTTAACCAAAACTGCCATGATTTGAAGTTCACGCTGGAGTAAGTTCCATATGTTGCCAGTTTGTTTGTCCTAGCCAGCTGATGCTTTTATCTGGTTGATGGGTAGCTTATGCATGAATTTCAAATTATATGGCTCTTTTCTGATTTATGGAGAAACCTGCTTTTGCAAAGATATTTGCATCTTTGAAATTGTGATGATAGAACATCATGTAGATGCATTAAAAATGGAAAGTAATTTTACTTTTAAGGTTTTCCATGTAACATTGGGTTGGTAACTGAAAGGAACAAATTTTTTTCCTGGAGGATATACTATCCTGTGTTACGCATTATGGCTATTGATAAAAGGTATCTGGTAAAATTGAGTCAATATTGTATGCTGTGTTTATATTCGCAGAGATGAGGATATTCTGTAAATGCAATCTTGTAAATTGGATGTTATGCATTGGCATGTGTTCTCCAAGCTTATTGTTCCTTCTGTTGCATGATTGTCTTGGGTATGAAATCTGCATTTGCCGTCGATGAAGTGTTGAACTTCAGTGAAGTTGTCTTTCTGGACATGCAATGTGTGTGGATTGCTTGTTTGTTGAGAAAAGAATCTATGTTTTGCCTTAGGATGTCTATCACTCGTAATCTTCTATCAATTATCTAACGAGCCCAGTCATGTTCTAATAGTTTCTAAATTTTCAAAGTGGCTATTTTGCTAAGCATCTGCAGTGAAGATCATATTTTCCTTCTCCATGCAATAACTTGAGATTTATGAAGAGAGAGACTTGACTTGATGATGCTAGTCCAAATACACATTACAAATCATTACTGTGCTCTTAACACGTCCTATCTGTCTGTATTAGGAGATCAAAAAGAAAATTGATTTCTTATGAAATGGCTTCAGGGTGACCGGTGGCAGTCTGCACTGATAAACTTTTCTCCTAGCCTTAAGAACAGTTTCTGCATATCACCTTGTCGGCCTAGCATGTTTAAGTTGACATGAAATCCTTGTTTTTTGTTGGTGAATGGTAATTGGGGTCTTCAAAATGTACTTGTAGGTGAAGATTTTCGACATCTGATTAACAGCTTCACTTTGATGCAGATGGGAGGGATTTATGCACATTGCTTTGCATCATTGGTTCCAGGACTTGAAGCAACATGTATCTTCTGATTCCATGACTGGGACTCCATATGAAGCTTGCATTAGGCTTTTGCACTTTATGATCATGTTACTTGGTGATGTTGATCCAGTGCTTCGCAAAGCTTGCTTAGTTAATTCAATATGCTTTTCAAGGGATACCAATCACTGGCTTTATCAAAGCCAGGTTGCCATTTTCAGAGATCTAATTAATAAGATCAATGAGTCATCTAAGTTCATGGAGACACTGCAGAGTTTGGAGAGATCGATTCAAAAGGAGGAAGATCCATTTAGGAGAATAAGATGGCTTGAAAGTTTCAACAGCAAAGAAGAAGCTGATGAAAGGTACGAGCATTACATATTTGATGTAGATGCAAAGCACTTATATGGTTCACAGCCTGAGGAAGAGGAAACACTAGAAGCAGCTTTTTTTACAGTGAAATCTGAGTTCTGTAAGCAAGTGTTGTTGGAGGATGTAGTTCCTAGGTACAGGTTGCTGCTGGAGAAGTACAGGAGAGTGAGGAAGCAATATTTGAATGGGATGCTTTCACTGCATCGTGACTTGGGTTAGATTGAATGTTTTGTTTTGATCTCTCGCTGCGATCATGAATAGCCTTTCAACCTTTTGCTATTTCTTGTCTCGCTTTAACCCATTACTCTAAAAAATTTTAGTTTACGACCTGAAGTTTTCGAATGTTACATGTCATTTTAGCATGAACCATCTTAGATATAGTGACTCCTCACTTGAATGGGATAAATGTTCCATAGGCTCATGTATTTGTGTCCTTGAGTCCTAGGACTAGAATCTAGATCATTAAAGTTAGCCTGTCTTGTTATCACTTTTTTGACCTTCATACTGAATTCCCCTTATATCATAGCATGCAGAGCCATACATATATCGACATAAATTGGTGCTTGAAAGCATTTGGAGGTGAAATTATTTCAGATGAGGTTAGGTTTTTCTTTTTTATACAAACTTTGATAATTATGTAATCTGATGTAAGTGCAAAGGTACATTCCGAAATACATGTATGTTGTTTTTTTTTAACTTTCCAACCCTAAATTCCATAAATTTAGCTGAAAATGGCGAAAGGGCCTTCCATTCGTGACTTGTGAGGCAATGAAGACCATCTCTATTGTTGACAGCATTGGAAGATCAATCCATCCATGTTTGTGGCATTGCGTGACAAGGAAGATGAGAAGCAAAAGAAATTTGCTAAGAAAGCTTAGGCAACAATGACGATGAGAGAAAAGTTAAGTAACACCCAAATTGAATCTCAAAAGAGGGGTTTGGATCTAATAAATCTGGGATTGTTGGGGTTGCTAGGTTCTATAATTTCATTTGGTTGCTTTCAAATTAATTTCCAACCTAATTGGGATCAAATAATCACGAAGGTCGCACCTGTGCAAAACTAAGTCATAAAGAGGAGCTCATGGAAATCTTTGCGGATGAGAATCATGAGCCTACTGAAGAACTTGAGGAACTAGAGTCACAGCTTAATATAGTCTATAGAATTGTTTGGAATTCGAAATAGATGAAAATGATTCGAAAAGGCCATGAATTTCATCTCGTCGTGTGCAACTTAGCTAGAGAACATCCGGTCCAAAAATTCATCCGTCATATATTTCTGAACCGAACTTGTTGGTACAAGATAAGTTATGACTACGACTACATGTCTAAGAAAGTCAAGTTCGTTACTCTAATTTCAGAAACTCTATTAGACCGCCTCATACCAATTTAAGATGGTGCATGGCTCGGTGTGATTTCATGCCCATTTGAACAATCTTCCTAATCTCAACTGATCATTTTAAGTTCTGAACTTAGAGATTGAAATGCAGAGGGGAACTTTGATACTGGTGAAGGACATTTGACTCTCTATTTCACAATGCAACGGAAAGAAAATTCAAGAGTTGCAGTTAAGCTAGAATCAAAAGGGAGCAAGGAAGGATCGTAAAACTTGCTAACGTGACCCATTGACAAATGCCCCCAGCAGTGAACTTGTACTCACATGGATGTGTAATGTTGTATATATGCCTTGAAATAGCATGACAGCACACATGAAGGGATGCGAAAACAACCATGCAATGGGACTAGTCACTTGCTGAGACAACCCTGATTCTGTTTTCAAGTTCCAAACCAGCTGAGAAGGATCTCAAACTGCAATGACCAAACACTAAAGCCCAAAACAAAATCGTAACGACCACAATCAATATCCCAATTATAACGACAATCCTAGCAATGGAATTTTCCACCTGACAATAATTAAGGACCAATGTGCAAAGATAGTTTTGCCGTGACTAATAAACTACCAATGACTTCATTACATTCATCAAAAGTGACCTTGAACTTCCCCAATCACAGGCACAAATCAAGTCTCAGAATTAGATAAGGTGAAAGTCTTGACATTTCTCTAGAATCGAACTTCAAACTCCACAATTCCTAAGGGCCAACTAGTTATATGAATCAGTGTCGAGGGCAAGAAGCAAAGAACTCTCTCGAATTCCCTACTCAACAACTCCTTTCACCTTTTAAGTACACAATCACAACCGACAAAAATCAGGCATAATCTCATCATCTTGCTTGCGCCCAATAGAACAACATTTTAGGAGGGAATACAGCCGCTAATACAAGTTAATCGCATAATAAACTCTAATCCGGAACAGCTCAAGGCGCGAAAGTAATCCAATAAAACAGCACAGCAAATGCCAGAAGCTTCAAAACCCACCTAACAAACTGCGGCAAGATCAATTGAATGGCACACGATCTAACTGTAGAATGCACCAGCAGCGCACGCATCAAGTGCGCACTCTTTTCGCCCTATCGAAGGGCTCAACGCAGGAAATATTCTGTCAAATCCGAAGCAGATCCAAAACCCAAAACAGTAATGGTAACAGCATATCCAAAATTGAAAGAGATGGTCAAGCTCCAAATAAACCACTACAATCAAATCCAGGTCCACCAATTCACTCAACCCATCATATATAGTAAAAACAAAAGGATGAAACTCGAATCTTTGCCCCTAACACAGACACCCATTTCTCGAAATCAGAACCTGAGCTTGGTGAAGAACCACCTGTTCTTCCCGGTCTTGAACCTCTCCTCGAGCCTCTTCTTGGTCTCCTTGGCGGCGGTGACCTTCTTGTCCTTGCTCTGGATGCAGTCCGGGGTGATGACGTCCTTGAGGTCGACGTCGAGGGTGTAGCGGGTGGGCATCAGGTGCCGGTAGTTGACGAGCTTCACGAACGTCTTGACCCGCGACTTCTTGTTCGTCTTCTTCGCCGAGTCCTTCTTGATGACCTTGCTCGGGTACTTCTTGATGCCGGCGACGAGGCAGTGGCCGTAGGGGCGGTCCCGCGTGCCGTCGTCGAAGTTCCGGATGATGACAGCCTTCCGGCCGGCGTACCGGCCCTGGAGCACGATCACGGCCTTCCCGGGCTTGAGGAACTTCACCATCTTCGCGGCGGCGCTGCGGAGCTTCTCTCTTCTTGGGCTACGAGGGTTTCTCTCTTCTGCTGCCGGCAAGAGCCGCAGGGACAAGGTGCTTTTATATGGTAGCGAGGGGAGCGAGAGAAACCCTAGCTGAGACTGTGGGCCCATCAATAAAGAAGAGAAATATGGCGTAGAAAATTAAAAAAATTTTGATATGTAATTTTTTATATTGGAACCATTTTCTTATATATAAATGATTGTTTTTTATAAGTTATCTTTTATATTGGAACTTTTTATGTATATAATTGATTTTTTCTGTCAGATTACATATAATTAATTGAAAATTCAAAATTATCGTAACTCATCTATGAACTATCACAAATTCATGATGCATAAATATTTGAGTTAGCAAAATAGGATTTTTTGTCCGCTAGGTTGGTATTGGAATTTGTGAACTTATTTAACACAGTTGACAAACAGATCATTTTCAAATGCAATTTGTTTTAATCTTGAATTGACCTATCCAATTATTATAGTTAGAAGCGTTTAGCAAAATACTGATCTATTCTCTCAACCAATGGTAATAATATAACAAATTTCGACATCAGCCATTGTTATACTTTGGTGAGGTAGTACTATAATTGTAAATTTTTCTATATAATCTAATATGAACATAGAATTCTTCTTTGAATTAAGCAAATGAAAAAAAGAAGAAGTTAAAGCCTATAATTTTATCCATATTTTTCTTTATTATTTGATCCCCTTTAGATAATAATGTAAACACTTTAAGGCACAACATTTCATGAGCAAAGTCATAGAAGCCAATTAGATCTCAAAAAAACTTATCCTTATTGCCAATTTTTTCATTTGGGAATTGATAAAATCAAATTATTGAATAAAGCACTTTACATGAGATGTGGTTTAGACTATCCATTCGAAAATAAAGATATTTTCGAGCTGGATTTTTCAATATATTTATTTAAGGGGTCAAATTTGAGTTCATCCATTTAACAATGCACTCTTTAAATTTATGGCCTAGGAACATAGCACAAATTGGCAACCGTATTTATTTATTTTTTAATGGCGGGCTAGCTTTAATAAAGGAGTTGGGCCCAACAGTTGGCCCAAGACCTTTACACAAGCAGCTTGGGCTAGTTGGTCGATTAGTGTTTTTATTAAGGTGGAAATCCTCATGCTCCATGCCTCCCATCAATATTACTATGTAATGGCAGACTAATCTAATGATAGCCATTATGATTAATAAAAGTTCATGAAGGAGATTATGTGATCGTGGAAAGGGCTTGATTCTCTAAAACACTCTCAATTATAAGTCTTATCTCAAGTTTATTCTGAACTTTTTTTTTGTCTTAAGTAATTCAAATTATAGGTCCAATCTCCATATTCTACCGTGTGTTTTTATTTGTCTAAAATGAATCATCAACTTTCAATCTAGTCTCAATCTACCCCATTTAACTCTCTATCCAAAAATTGCTATTAGTAGTTTGATATGGAATTTCCAATGTTGGTATCAAATCCATATTAGCAAGATGAGGTGGAAAATTATCTCCAAACTGATACCATTCTTTGATAGGAAAATAAGATAAATAAAGAATGACTAACAGTGATTTTTGGATGGAGGGCTAGCATGGGTAGATTTGGGACTTTGCTAAAGTTTATGATGTGTTTTTTGACAAAAAAAGAGGTTGAGATAGGTTTAAGACTGAAATTAAAGGTGAGGGGTTTTAAGATAAAAAATAAAAAATAAATTTGAGGCAAATTTAGACTGAGCCTAAAATTGAGGGTTTTTTTAAAGTTCAAGACAAAATTAAAACTGGACTAAAAGTTAAGATTTTCATAGTGGATTAGGGCTCGTGAAAAGTGGCTTTCTAGATCTCTACTTATTTTCAAAATTTTCATAATCGCATCAGGGAGTAACTCCACACTTAATATTCCCTAGTTAATATGCAAACATCCCCTACAAACACATCAAATATGGGAAGCTGGTCACTTTTGCATTCTTGAATGTTCACTTTGAATAAGGCCTAGGACTACATGAACGGACACAAGTACGTCTCTTTTTGCAGACTCTAGACACATAATTTTTTCCTCAAAGTTTGACTAAATTTCGACCAAGAATAAACTTCATTTAAATTACGATTTATCGGCGTAGTTGGGTCATGTTATGCAAAAGCTTTCCAATAGCGCTAAGTCGGCCTGAGTCGGATCACGATCGTGGATATCGTGATTTTCCAACTACGGCCGTTTGATCTTGAGGGTGTAGAAAAATTATCATTTTCCCAGATAGAGTGATGAATTCACGTACATCCAGTCACCAGGCTTTCTACCGCCTTAAGAATCGTGTGGATAGGAGCTTCAGCGAGGAAGGAGTCGCGACCTTTCGTAAAATATCTTTTAATTCCCATAGTTTAGTTATAATTTCAAATATCTCATCATCGATTAAATTTGATGTTGTATATTTGTTATCACATTTTGTTGCCGATCAAATTTCAAAATAACATTTTATGTTATTTGGCTTCATTGTCAATTAAATTTCATTGAAGCATATCCGTTTCCTCGTGCTCCATTGACATGACTCCCATCTAGAAGTGCCACAGAACTTGTCTCGATCTTAAAAAAGCCAAAGAACCAATTTTGGTGGAGGATACTTCACCGACCGGGACACATTTTGACAGAAATAGACGTCATGCGTTAACATTCTACAGAGACTTTGAAATTTATTCACCTTAATGTTGTGCCAGACAATTTGATCAGGATTGCTATGCCAATTCTCTATACAGAGGAATGGGAATTCACCATTAAGAACGGTTATAGGGAGGATCAAGCCTTTGGATATCCTTCCATCATTACTCAAAAAACCCTCAATCGACACAAGCATGTCTCATTCACCCCCCCCCCCCCCCCCCCCCCCCACCCCAACAAAAGAAAATCTCAATCCACTCCAAACTTTGATAGCTGGTGGTAGAGATGTCAGTATCTGAACCGGAAACCAGAAACCAAACTGAATTAAACCGAAATTTCGAGCGTTTTCGGTTCGGTTCGGTTAACCGAAAAAAATCAAATTATTTCTCCTGGTTCAGAATCTATCTAATTCGGTTAACCGAATTGAACCGACTTCCAAGATGCAAAACAAAAATCGTTAAAAAGTCTCTCTCGTGCTCGATCGTCTCCGTCTCTCTCGTGCTCAGTCTATCTTGCCTCCATCTTTGTCACATCCACCTCCATCTCTGGCGCGATCAGCCTCCACCTCCACTTCTGCCTCCAGCCGATTGGCTTCCGCCTCCATGTCTAGTGTGAGCTGTCTCTACCTCTGACTTGATCGCCTCCACCTTTGCCTCCGACTTGATCCATCTCCGTCTCTCTCTCTCGCTCACTCGCTTGGTCATCTTCGTCTCTCGCTCGATCCAAAAGGCTCCCGTCCGTTACCCTCACCCGGCTCTGCTCACCTTCCTCCTCCGAACCCATGTCGGATTCCGCTTCTAGGTTCATCCTCCCAAAGCCAAAACCCTAGCATCAAGCCCAAATCCGAGCTCGATTCAGGTATTTGAACAAGGAAGCGCCCAATCCCCCGATTCACTGGCCATGGCTCGTGGGTAAGAGATTGCATTTTCGGACGCTCATATTGTTTACGTTTTATTCATTCTTCCTTTTAGTTTCCATGGGTACTGTTTAGTCTTGAGTTTCGTTTCGAATGGTGAGGGTGTTTTGGGCTGGATTTCTCGAGATTGAGTTTGTATCTGAATGATCCATTTTGTTTTCTTCCTTTATCTGCTTGTGCTTCGTTTGCGAGGACAAAAGAGAGTCTGATCGATGGATGAGAGTGAGATTCATGGGAAATAGTGACTGGGACTATTTGAGAGAGCAGATATTTCAGTCTTTCATGGTCTCGGAGTTCAGATTGTCACCAAAATGTGTTGATTTATAACCTGTTCTGTGGACTGATCTATTTTTTAACTGCTGAAGCGTTGTACTTCATATGGCATTTGTATTTGTTCTGTCTGAGAAAACTATGTATGTTCCCTCTGCCTTGTCTCAGTTAAACAAATGATCCCCCCTTTCTCCCTCTCTTCATTTCTATGTTCTCCATTTGAGATTCAATTCAATGGGCTAACTATAGATGGTTTAAGTTTCTCTATAGGACATGTGCATGATTTTGAATCTGCATCTGAAAAATAGAAAAATGGAGACCTGTGAGCACATGCACAATTTTACTTAATAGGGTGTTATGGGGTAACTTTTTATCACCATTAATTTTGTTGTATTTTCGGTGACTATTGGACTTTAAATTTTCCTACTACCTAGGAAAGAGAAAATAGATGCTCTATCTTCTTTTAGCACTTTAAAGGTTTTCCTTTAAAAGCTGTTGAAGCATAAAACTTGATTAGTTGTTGATGTTAGAAGTTTCAAAGAGAATCGATGCTCTTGTGCTTTTTAGTGCTATTTTTTCAGTTGAAATTACTCTCCTTGGCAAATACCTCATTATCCAGTGACTTACATGTTCATTGACGGATACCTCATTATCCAGTGACTTACATGCTCATTGAAAATTACTGAT
Organism: Corymbia citriodora subsp. variegata; assembly: GCA_014858505.1. Classification (NCBI taxonomy): domain Eukaryota; kingdom Viridiplantae; phylum Streptophyta; class Magnoliopsida; order Myrtales; family Myrtaceae; genus Corymbia; species Corymbia citriodora. Next base: position 18,063,113 of record CM026413.1, on the reverse strand, counting down.
TGATGGATACCTCATAGTCCAACAGTGCTGCAGATCATATACTAGAAAAACTAATCACAAATGAGGTTGCCCAAGTCAAGGAGAGTGAGATCTTCAAGCTCAATGCTACCAGTTGTCCTTATCGCGATCTTCAAGAGGAACATATCTGCTATTGCTTTTTTGTGGAGTCTGTCTTCAGATGTCCTCCTCTTGAGGCTTTAATGCGCTATAGGATCATCATATCTACTTATAGGAGCTCATCCCTTTTTCATGCAGAAGGCATATAAAGTGGATACTTTTCCCATATTTTTTTTGGATGAGGCCGGGCAAGCTTTAGAGCCTAAATGCGTGGTTCCTGTTGCCAACCTTTGTGGGAAGGAGACAGTGATTGTACTAGCTGGAGACCCGAAGCAACTTGGCCTCGTCATACATTCCAAAGATGCTAAGGCTCGTGGATTGGGAAAATCTTTACTAGAGAGGCTCTCTGAGCATGAATTCTATTTGAATGAGGACACCGGATTTGTGACAAAACTGGTGAGAAACTATTAATGCCACCTTGCCATTTTAGATCTTCCTTCAAAGCTCTTCTATGAAGGGACATTATTAGCATGTAAAGAAAACTCCTCTTCTGTGATCACATCTTCTGATCTGCTTCCAAACAGATTTACATGTCTTTCCTCCATGTCTCGAAACTTAAATGCAGATTTACATGTTTATGGGAGCCTCAGTCTAAATACTTAGAGTGAAAGGTTATCTTCTGGTGATGGAAACACATGCTCTTTCTTGTGGTTAAATTTTTTGAAGCAGGGTAGTGAAGAAAATAATGGATTGTTCTAAGGGCATTTGAAAAAAAATCAGGAAAAACTGAAAACCGAACCGAACTGAACCACTTACACCCTTACCTTGCGATGCTGGATTGATAGGGCAGGCCTTTTCCTCTTCCTCTTCTGTTTCATCATCTAGCCTTTCAACTATTATGATTCTTGTAGATAGTTTTCGCCAAGTTGAAATGGCTCACTTTCTTTTTCATTAGATTTCCACTATAGTTTTTATCGGAAGGAAATTATATTTATTGCTCAACTAGTTACACGAGAATTTTACAGACTTCATACGAAAGCAAATTGAAATAGAGCAAAGCTCAGAATACATAGACTTCTTCAGAAAAGAGAAAGGTGTTGTTAGAGCATTCAAATCCAAGTCCTCACTGAAATGCTATTCGGCATAGTAAGCCCACCAGCTAGGGGTGTAAGTGGTTTGGTTCAGTTCGGTTTTTCAATTTTTCCGGACTTTTTTTTTCAAATGCCCTTGGAACAATCCATTATTTCCTTCACTACCCTACTTCAGAAAATTAACCACAAGAAATAGCATGTGTTTCCATCACCAAAAGATAACCTTTCACTCCAAGTACTTTGACTGAGGCCCCCATAAACATGTAAATATGCATTTAAGTTTTGAGACATGAAGGAAAGACATGTAAATCTATTTGGAAGCAGATCAGAAGATGGGATCACAGAAGAGGATTTTTCTTTACATGCTAATAATGTCCCTTCATAGAAGAGCTTTGAAGGAAGATCTAAAATGGCAGGGCGGCACCGATAGTTTCTCACCAGTTTTGTCACAAATCCAATGTCCTCATTCAGACACAATTCATGCTCAAAGAGCCTCTCTAGGAAAGATTTTCCCAATCCACGAGTCTCAGCATCTTTGGAATGTATGACGGGGCCAAGTTGCTTCGGGTCTCCGGCTAGTACAATCACTGTCTCCTTCCCACAAAGGTTGGCAATGGGAACCACACATTTAGGCTTTGAAGCTTGCTCGGCCTCATCTAGAAAAAATATGGGAAAAGTATCCACTTTCTATGCCTTCTGCGCGAAGAAAGGATGAGTTCCTATAAGTAGATATGATGATCCTATAGTGCATTAAAGCCTCAAGAGGAGGACATCTGAAGACAGACTCCACAAAAAAGCAATAGCAAATATGTTCCTCTTGAAGATCGCGATAAGGACGACTGGTAGCATTGAGCCTAAAGATCTCACTCTCCTTGACTTGGGCAACCTCATTTGTGATTAGTTTTTTAGTATATGATCTGCAACACTGTTGGAATATGAGGTATCCATCAATCAGTAATTTTCAATGAGCATGTAAGTCACTGGATAATGAGGTATCCGTCAATGAACATGTAAGTCACTGGATAATGAGGTATTCGTCAAGGAGAGTAATTTCAATTGAAAAAATAACACTAAAAGGCACAAGAGCATCGATTCTCTCTGAAACTTCTAACATCAACAGCTAATCAGGTTTTATGCTTCGATAGCTTTTAAAGGAAAACCTTTAAGGTACTAAAAGAAGATAGAGCATTTATTTTCTCTTTCCTGGGCAGTAGGAAAATTTAAAGTCCAATAGTCACCGAAAATACAACAAAATTAATGGTGATAAAAAGTTACCCCAGAACACCCTATTAAGTAAAATTGTGTATGTGCTCACAAATCTCCATTTTTCTATTTTCCAGATGTAGATTCAAAATCATGCACATGTCCTACAGAGAAACTCAAACCATATACAATTAGCCCATTGAATTGAATCTCAAATGGAGAACAGAGAAAATGAAGAGAGGGAGAAAGGGGAGTCATTTGTTTAACTGAGGCAAGGCAGAGGGAACATACATAGTTTTCCTAGACATAACAAATACAAACGCCACATGAAGCACAATGCTTCAACAGTTAAAAAACATACCAGTCCACAGAACAGGTTATATATCAACACATTACGAAGACAATCTAACCCCGAGACCACAAAAGACCGAAATAGCTACTCTCTCAAACAGTCCCGTCATTATTTCCCACAAATCTCACTCTCATCCATCAATCAGACTCTCTTTCGTCCTCGCAGACGAAGCACAAGCAGATAAAGGAAGAAAACAAAACAGATCATTCAGAAACAAACTCAACCTCGAGAAATCCAACCGAAAACACCCTCACCATTCGAAACAAAAACTCAAGACTAAACATTACCCATGAAAACTAAAAGGAAGAATGGATAAAACGTAAACAATATGAGCATCTGAAAACGCAATCTCTTACGCACAAGCCATGGCTAGTGAATTGGGAGATCGGGCGCTTCCTTGTTCAAGTACCTGAACCGAGCTTGGATTCGGGCTCGATGCTAGGGTTTTGGCTTCTGGAGGACAAACCCAGAAATGGGATTCAACATGGGTTCGAAGGAGGAAAGAGAGCAAAGCCGGGCGAGGGTGATGGATGGGAGCCTTTCGGATCGAGCGAGAGACGAAGACGACCAAGCGAGTGAGTGAGTGAGCGAGAGAGAGACGGAGATGGATCAAGTCGGAGGCGGAGGTGATCAAGTTAGAAGCGGAGACGGCTCGTGCCGGAGATGGAGGCGAAGGCTAATCGGCTGGAGATAGAAGTGGAGGTGGAGGCTGATCGCACCGGAGATGGAGGCGGATTGTGACAAAGAAGGAGGCAAGATAGACCGAGCACGAGAGAGAGACGGAGATGATCAAGCATGAGAGAGATTTTTCAACGATTTTTGTTTTGCATCTTGGAAGCCGGTTCAATTCAGTTAATAGATTTGGTTTGGTTAACCGAATTAGATAGATTCTGAACTGGGAAAAATAATTTGATTTTTTCGGCTAATCGAACCAAACTGAAAACGCTCGAAATTTCGATTCGATTCGATTCGGTTCGATTCAGTTTCTGGTTTCTGGTTTCCGATTCAGTTACTAACACCCCTACTACAAGGTACGCAATCATTAGGCGTCAATGTTATTGTCATCATCGATGATGATTACAACTTGCTGGACATTGGGGGTAGATGCGGATGCTGCTAATACGACTAAACATGAAAACAAAGGACGATTGAGCGTAATTGTCGGTACCAGAATTGACGACGAGCAAAATTTGTAAGCTGTGAAAATGGCACTTCAAGATTTGCATTACTAGAAATTTAAAACACATTAATATAGAAAAAAAAGATTTGGGCATCTAATTCGGAATCCATCATTTTTGATGTGGAATAAGATGGTTCAAAAATCAAATACTTTTCCTCTATTATTATTTGACTCAATAAGATTGCTCCTCATGCATTACCTTCAACAATTGCTACTTATGTAAGGTTATTTGTGTATCAGGTTAAATAAGAGACTTGAATATTATTTATAGAGTTTTTAACCACAAGCCTTTTCATCACAGGCTGGGTTTGTTTGGCCTATATAAGCCAGTCACATATTAGATTAATTAGGAATCTTTATTTCACTTTATTAGATCAATTTATAAAACGATAAATTCTAATCTCAATTTATGTAGCCTATATAGAAAAACTCTTATAACATTTGCCTAAGCTTGAAGCGAACGTCAATATCATTGAACAAACCAGTAGGCATGAAGGAGGGCCTTCGATTATTAATCTCAGCGTTGATGTTGAAGACGAGCAAAATCTGCCTGAGCTTGAAAATCTAGATACTGCGCTTGTCGACCCGTCTCTGCAGATGCAATTCCCAGAAAGATGCCGACAGAGCAACCAAAGTAGTCAAACGTCAAGTGTTGGTGCATCGGCTACTGAGGCAATTGAGGTCTGCGTTGCCACTGATATACTTTCAACAGGTTTTGGTACCGGCACCGTCATGCCTATTTCTTCAGCTGAAACACCATTGCAGCAAATGGCGCCATCAAACCGACTGCAAAGCTATTCCCAGTCGTGGAAACCACCACGCATCCGGACATAGCTGAACCCTCTACCGTTTCCTCCCGTTTGATATGGCTGATCTGGACAAAATCGACAAACTAGCTTCATACAATCCTGAACTAATGTTGCTGGTTGCTGACGACACTTAGGGCTAAATGGGAAGAAACTCTATCAACTTTCTAGGGATGCATGTTCGGCAATTATTTCAGATCCAAAGATGGAAGCTAAACAAGTTTGGTCTGGTTTGCACAGTGAGTGTGCTTAATATATGTGAAAACTCGGGATGGACACAACGAGTATTGAGAGAGTCGTCGTTCAAGAGATTTGAGAGCGTGAGAAAACTCCTTTCTTATGATTGAATCTTATGGGTTTAGGTTTGATCTATTATTAGGAAACACTCAAGAGTTGAGTGTTTTTGAAAATTTGTAATCTCAACTTTGCCGATTAAAGCGGAACCATTTTATTTTTTTTATCCCTCCCCATTAAATAGGCACATCGTTAGCCACGTGAATCCAGAGTGTTTAATTTTTCTTTTCATAACTTATTTCTTACTCAAATTGTTTCATTTGTTCACCCTTCCATTAGAGTCATAAGAAAAACGATGGAGTCACCACCCATTAGTTTTGTAAACCTCAAAAGATTGGACCATAGATTTTGGCAAACAAAGTATGCGAAGGTGACTGGTCTATTGCAAAATCAGAGAATATAAGGTCCAAGGTTTAGCAGTCGCACAATGCCCTCCCATTACCACATTTCTGATTAAGTCATGCAAATTCCAGTCGTTTGATTCATTAAAACATGAATATGAGTTGATACCCCAACCCATTTGATATGGAGAAATGATTATGTGACAATTTTTAATTTATCATAAGAATAATAGTTTATTTTGGACCGCAAAAATTAAATAATAAATATTTATACATTGTTATGGGGTTTACTCCTTAAAAAATTTGTGGATCACAACTAGCTGTTAGTCTCATAGTAGCCCATACACTATTATCTTAGCAAAGCCCTGAAAGAGTCTCTAGCCTCCCATATGCTCATATTTTCAAGAAAATTAATTTTGAACTTTTGAATCCATGGTTATTTTCGTAAAAACTAACTTCAACTTTCTAGAGCCCCTTATTATAGAAAATCGGCTGAAGGGGATCTTTACATCCTTTTAGATGATTTACATGACCATATAAGCCGAAATAAAGATAATGACATTATAAGTGTCATAACTTTTGTACGATTCTTACTTAAGTATTATATCTTTTTCCAAATGTGAGTGCCTTAACTTATGCACAATGCTTAGTTGAGTACCATAGCTTTTTTTTAATTTACTTGATTGTCATATAACTTATCCATCAATCACTTAAGTGTTATAATTTTCAAAAAAAGTTCACCACAAGTGTTATGTCATGTGCTTTCGGCACATAGGTGAATGTTTTTAAAAATTATAGCACTTAAGTGATCAATCAAAAGTTTCGGCACCCAAGTGAATATTTTTTTTAGAAATTATGATGCTTAAGTGGTTGAAAAAAGAAAAAGTAATTGTACTCAAATGACCTTTATCAGTTATGAAACTTGTGACGTAATTTTCCTGTTGAAATAATAAGAATAATTTCATCATTTCAAAACTTGCAAACATGCATCATCAAATGAAGAATCAAAGCATTTACTCACTTGCATATACATACACATTATACTAGTATTCGTGACATGTCATCATGCAACACGTCAACACATAATAAGTTGTTACATTATACATTGTCATATCATATCGCATCTCATCATCCAATATATTGTCACACGACATGTCATCAAATGATACATCACATCATCATAAGATGAGTTGTCACTCGGCACAACACTACATTACATGTCACATGTGTCATGCCATCATTAGGCATACATGAATTCGATTTTTCAAAACACACAAGCACCCACAGTATATGGAGTCAATCCTAGGGTGTAACATGGTGTCAACTTTTTTCTTGAGTTCGCCTTCAAAGAAATAAAAATTGCATCCATGCTCTGATAAAGGGATTTAACAAACTTTATCAAATATATAGTATCGAAAAAACATTGTGGGGATGGTCACCTTCCTCCATGCGTGACCGAAACCCCAAGATCTATGAAGGCTTCATGCATGTTCTAAATGCAAATGCTATATGATGATGTAAATGCCCAAGCACATGTACAAAATAACAACAACAAAAAAATTAAGGATTTAGTTTTAACTCGTATTGCTTGGTGATTTTTTTTTTTTGGGTGTAAAGTGAAAAATAATTGATATAACTCAAGAAAACACTTTTTGATAGAACTATGCATCATTGAGTAAACTACAAAATGGGTTAACTAATAACTAGGGAAAAAAAGAGTAGATACGACCATAGACAATTTGGGTGATGCTTATTCACTAATTAATAAAAATATTCAATTATTTATTTCTCTACATGACCAATAAATGAAAAAAATTGAACAATAATTCAATAACGAGTTTAGCTTGTTTTTGTCTCTTGGGCTCCGCTTTTCTTTTTTTGAAAAATGAATTATTTGAATAATATTTTCTTAACCTAAATGGACCAGAGATAGTTTTAAGGAAATAAACTATTGCAAAATCAGAGAACTGTTGCCTAGGGTCTGAGAAATTTTCATGAACGCCTAGTGAGCAATTACGACAAAATTGAAGCAAATTTCATTTTCCATGTTGGGCACATGCACACATTACTTAAACACTTAATTAGATTTTGCCACAAACATTATATATGCAGAGTTTGGTAAATAGACTTTGCTAGTTTTTAAAGGACCCCTATCCGTAGAGCCATATCAAGATATGAAATTAGTAGTGCTCGAGAGAAAACCAAGTAAATCATACTCCATCTTTATTCCTTCTCTTGATATTCAATAAGGAATTTTTAATTTATGCCTTTTCCTTATATATAATAAGATTCCTTCAAATTTGAGAAATTACAAGAGAAATTAGCATCCCCGGTTAGAACACAATAGTGAGTAAAACCTCACCATAGATTTGAAAGATGAACAATATATAGGATGGGAATTTGAAGTAAGCTCCATTGTACTATTTCAATAGGTAACAAAATAAAACAGCTAAACTAGAAAATCCATACTGATTGTGAAGGCAGAGTAAACTTTCTATAAAATAAAGTCCCTATAAAGCAAGTTTAAAGTCCCTCTATTGGATCACACAACTGTATAGCAAGTTTAAAATCCCTCATGATGTGGAGATTGATGGTAGATCATGTTAGTAATCTATATTTTTTTTCCTTTGTGATCGGGTAAACTTTATGTTGTGTTGCTCCAAGCACATGTTTTTTTGTAGGGAGTTCATTTAAACTCTAATCTAACTCTAATTTATTTAAGAATGCAATTTAACAAACATTGCATTAACTGTAATGCGGTAAAAAGACACTAAATGAAACGAAATACAAGCTATTCCAAGTGTGATAAAAGAAAACCCGCAATTTACCGGGTATTATTTACAATTACAAATCGAAAACCTGAGACATGATTGAGTATTTCAAAATAAGATCGGATTGGACATCAGTCTTTATCACCATCAAGAGCTTTGGTTGCCTCCTTCATGGACCACCTCGCATGGCCACCATTAGTGGTGTCGGTTGTGTCGGTTTCGAATTGTTCCATTCATTCACATCACATGCAATCACTCAAGTCAAACAATCAATGAAGTTCATTCAAGTCAATCAATCAACGGGCATCGGGGCTGGCCTTTGATTCTCATACATTTCAACCGTCCCGACCTCCTATTGACTAAGAGTCATTGATTAATGGTTAATGATAAGTGGCCGCCATTTGCTTTCACATAATGATGGTCAATATCAATGAACCCATAATTCAGTTCTAATCAAAGCCCCAATAAGCTACCTATTGAACGTGCATCGCACCTGTTCATTCATCTAATAAAGAAATGCATAAGCATCAAATCAAGCATACATTCAGGTCATTTGACCTCGATTCACAATCAGTCAAACAAGGTGAAGTAATCCAAAGAAGGGTCACTTGTTCAATTTTATCTTAAAATCAAACTGATTTTATTTTGACTCATTTAACCTGCCAAACGAAGTCCAATTAAAATGGTCCAAGCATCAATAGAAAGGATAAGATGTCCAGTTTAAAGTTCATTGAGACAACTTGACTCAGTTTTAAACCAAAAAACTCGAAATTGAATGAAAAAACCTAACAGTCTAGACTAGGACCTGGTTTTGACCTGCAAGTTTAAATATTTGGGAAAAATATCTAGAAAATTTAGAATCCCGCCAAATTTTATGGAGTTATTTCAGTCTGTTATTAACAACTCTCATGTTTTGAACTTTTGCAAACAAGCCCTTTAACTATGTGATATTTACAAAATAGCCCAGGAATTCGATTGAAAACAATCTCGGATTGTGAAATTTAACACAATTGGGAATCAAACGTGTAGGCCATAAAATGCTAGAGTACAAAAAGGCATCCACATTAAAAGTAATGAACGACCCTGCATTTATAGCATTTTCTTAAAATGTATATGTTTTTTATAGAAAAACTTCGCAACTTTCCAGGTTTGATTCATTAGGAGAGACTAAACTAGAAAGAGTAAACTGAATAGGTAAAGCCATAATCTCTAGATTACGAGAGCCATCATAATAGGCAATTAAATGAAGAGGCTAGAAAGTTTTCGAGAATTGAGAAGGCATCCCCACATTAGCAGCAAAACATTGACATATTTTTCGCCACCAGATACCACTTGCAAGAGATATCATTTCGACCATCCAAAAATGCCTCACGTAATAACCATTAACCACTGCAAAGTAAGTTGCAGACAAATAACCTAGGACCAAGATTTGTTACCAAAACAAGCCAACAAGACAATGACTAGATCCACTATTCTGCAATGCACATGATGAGCATTAATCCTGACAGGACTATAAAAAATAAACTTCCCACTAAAGAGCTAAGAATCCTCAATAAATGGCTAGAATTCTTGACGACATTCTGTCTTCACTTAAAGATCATAGGCCCGTGTCTAGAAGTCCTAAGGACATTCTATCTTTTCCATCCAAAAGAATGTGTAGGAGACTTACTGGACGTTGCCCCTGCTTCTCCTCCAGGAAAGAAGTTCATTAGGGTTGGCCTTCTGTCAAAGGGCGAAAGCCCGACGGAGCAATCGAGCTGTGTCAGCCTGATGGAGCCATTATCGGCTCCGTCATGCTGACATTGCTCCACTAGGCTTTCACCATCATTGAACTTCTTTTCAGGCGGAGAGGCAAAGGCAGTATCTGAAAAGTCTCCTACACGTTTTTTTAGATGGATAAGATGGAATGTCCTCGGGACTTCCTCTAGACACCGGACCCTATGGCCTTCAAATGAAGAACATCATGTTCGCCACATCAGGGTGTAGCTTGCAAAATCGCTCTTCATTCAAGCCAATCGATAGGAATAACAAGGATGCCATTGAGGAGGATGAGTACACCATCGAACTTGGAGAATGCTCCATCACCGCTTCATGATACAACCTTGCTCTGTGGGCGGCGAGATAAGCATAGAAAACAGGCGTGACTAAGGACACTGGTTTGGTGCATCAAGCAAGGTAAAGCATGAACTGTGAATCAACTTCTCCAAGTCGTCAGAGCTCAACTTGTGTTCGTCACAGAGGACATGGTAATGGGTCGGCTTGCTCGTCCCAAGGCTGCCATGGTGGCTGCACAGATAGAAGTCAAATTCAAAAGGATGCACAAATCTTGTGTCCACGACTGTCCCTGGTGGCACGTTCCCTGTGGGACCCCCATTGACCTCTCTCTCCGGGAAAAGGCAGGTCTGGTGGCGCTTCTGCGCCACGACAATCGTGATGGTTGGCCTGTAATCTTTCTCGGAGAAAGCCTTCTTCAGATCCTGCAATTCTTCGCTCAGAACCATAACATATTGGCGTTCACTCACACCATCGCCGAACAATACAAGTTTCCCGGGCCTAACTCTATTCAAACGGGCGTATGTCTCCGCGAGCTCAAGACACATGTCCCCGATGTTGACAATTTTCTCTTGCCGGTGGAGCTGAGGTCGCACCCTTGCAGCGTAACAATTGGCAGCAGGCCAGTTGACTGTACCGAAAATGGCAGCAAATGACGTACTTCTTGTGTTGTGGGATGTGGGATGGTTGACATCGGCACCAAGGAATATCACATGCCCCTCCCCGTCGATGTTCAGGAAGCGATTGAATAACTCCGCGTTGCTGCCCCCAAGCTTGGCATTGATCTTGAGGGCCAAATTAGCAAGATATTGATCATTCGCTTTATTGGCTTACGTGGACAGGTAACACTAACTAACCCAACTAGTGTCTCGCATATCCATTTAAGATTCTTGTAGCCGATGTCCTTTCTAGACATGATGCAAAGAAGAAAGCACGGTCATTGACATCCTCTAGCAGTACAGTCAATCTAGCCACATTGGAGAACATGCTCATTGTGGCATCTTGATAAAAGAGCGGTTCTTCCATGCAAATCCCCAAGTTTCTGCATCGGCTTATGAGCTTTTGGATGAACAGCTTACAGTTAGGCCGATTCTGGTCCGACGTGCTAAAATCAACGATGATCCATCTTTCGGTTGGCTTTCCATTTATGACTGATTTCCCCATTAGATTTGAGTGACATTTGTCTTTATCAACTTCTATCTTGATCACCTTGCCATTCGAAGTCGCTAGCTTTAGCTCGGGAGGTCCGATGACACGTCCAACCACTTTCGTCATGCTCACATTGACTTTGATTCCAAAGTTTTGGCCGACGTCTCTGCAGCAAGGCATGAAACATTTAAAACGAAAAAATCAAAGACAAAAAAGAAAGTCATATTAGTCAGGTGCTTACTGCTATATACTCCTATACCCCCTTTGTCGATCAAATGCTATTTTAGTCAAATAGTCTATGCCTTTTTATTAAACCATTTCATAAAAAACGATAATAGAATCCCCTATAATATTTTGCCTATTTGAACATATTCCTTAACGTAGTATAATTGAAAATGCACATCACCTGCACATAGCATCAATATTACAAGGGAAAAAAACAAGAGCATACATAAATCAAATATAAATTGACTACTGTACAAAAGGATAATGAAGCCTCATGTGCACTATCACATTCTTCTTTTTTTTATCCGCAGGTCAACTTGTGAGAGAAGCAATGACAAAATTAGCGAACAGAACAAGTGTTACATACCCCCAAGGTCTGTCATTGAACCTTATCGCAACGTAAATGTACTTCTTTCTGATATGTGGGGCAAGGAGAGTTTCTTCAGCATGAACGCCGCGTCTCTGTCTGAATTCTCCTTTGGGTACCTCTGCCTCTCGACCAGAACACAGAACTCCGTGGGCTTGTAATCAAGGCAAGAAATGTCCTTGTACTTAATCTCAATTTTATACTTCTCCTAGAAGTAATTCACTAGGTTGATCTTCTCGATCTTGTCCTCGGAGCTCCCGCAGCTGAAAGATATCGAGCGTGTGGTCTCATTGGTCAGCCCAACAACTATATACTTCTGCTTGGTCCTGCGGTGGGACACGATGACCTTCATCCCCTCCAACGTTTGCTCGATTTCCCTCCTATATCGTGCAACTGGCTGATGCTGAATCCACGTATGTGCTCCTTGACGAAATCGATAACCAGCATCCTCTTTCAGAAAGCCATGACCAAGTAATCGAGAGAAAACGCAAGGCCCTGACAGGCCAGCTTCAAGCCATGTTGGAATCCCTGAATGCTGCGATGCCGCACTTGAGGTTCTCTTACCTCATGATACTCAGAGAGGATAGAAGTGTTGGCCGATCAAGGTCATGTGCCTCGCCGGGTCCTCCATCACCAGATCCATGCCCTGCAACATGTCAGGTGGGATGGACAGCAAGTTCCCAGCCAAGTCATCCTTTTACTTACGGAGCTTGAGCTCGTTCACAAGGGTGATGATGCAATGGAATGAGGAGTCCCCGCTATCTTCCTCAGATAATATTTTCACGTCATTCGTCCCACAAGGTAGTGGGATCACACTAAACATGTTCTTCTCACCATCATAAGCAGTCTTGGATAAAGGAAATTGCATACGGTTGTGAGAGAGTAACTTCTCCTTAATTTGAGATAAGGTGGCTCTTGATAGCCTCACGGGATGGCCATGCCTTTTGGGCATCTCGGGCTTGATGTCAACATTGCAGTGCCTTATAATGCTTTCGGAATTGAATGTAATAGGAAAGTTGTTGACAAGAAGCTTGACATGTCGAGCAGCCAACGAGTCACCTTGGTCAGGGCGTCTAACAGGGCAAATCTTATCCCCATTTCCCGGGGAAACCAAATGAAATTCCGGCTGGGCAGCGATAGTCCTGAAATCTGTTAAGAAAATATAAACCACATCAATTGATGCTACACATTAAATCCTCTCACCTTGTCAGAAACATCCTCTGTGGTTGAATTTTTTTTTCATCTTTCTAATAAATTTTTTAGTCCTTGGGGTTGTAGAACCGATATATGCGAATATAAAACAGCAGCAGCTATACACCATTCCGTAGATTGTATCCAGAAAAAGAAAACAATGAAACCTGTCAATTCTTTTTTATCACCACTACTTCCGAAGATTTAACTATTAAAACACCGGCCAAAATTTAAATGCAGCGGTTATGCACCTGATCAGGAGAAAAAAGTAAAGTCAAAATATCATGTGTTGAAAAATGACATGATTCATATGCTGCTGGTATAAATGAATTGAATGAAACATGCAAAAAGAAAGCGTTTCTGATGTCACTCTAAAAATGCAATGAAGATACTTGAGTTTCGGCCCATTTAGACTGTACTCCTTCCAAAGCAAATCAATCAGTAGTCATCAGGCATGGCACCGTGAGGGCAATGTTGAAGAGACGAACTTATACGTACCAGCTATAGGCTCGGGATCTGGATAGAGTGAGGCATCATATCCAGGATGACGAGTGTCAGTATCAGTAGGTGACCAACTCCTATCTCCATGACCACCCCTTGGACGTCGGTGGTCTCATTCATGGTCGCAGTGGTGACGGCTCCGATCCCTGTTCTGGTTTCTCTCTTCCCTCTCGTGATGCCTATCACGTTCTCTCCATCGGTTTCCACGTCTATCCACGACAGGGTCAGGAACGGTTACGCAATTTGAGGATGGAACGCTTTTGCGACCAGAGAGACCCGACTGTGCATCGGGAATGAAAAGAGAGGGAGATGAAGAAAGGCAAGTGATGGGCAACAAGAAATGCTAAACCGGTACGAAAAAGAGAGGCCTCGGATGCTAGGAACATTAGCGACGACGCGAGCAGGCGAGGTTAAGCGACTTTAAAGGGACAGGCCGAGACGATTATGGAAGGATGGATGAGTATCTTGGCGTGCTTTTGTTAAATCTCGAGGATCTTGACGCGTTCGCGTCCATCTTTTTTTTTTTTTTTTTGGGGTTCTTGCCTACGGCACAGTTTGTGTTGTAACAGCACCGTCACTTACATGCGATAACGGTGTAGGGAGAACCACAAATTTTCATGCTAGCACGGGGATGCGCTCCACTTATGTTGAAGTATCATCTGAATAACAGAAATGAGAGCAAATGCCCAACTCGAAATTGTTGTTCTTATGTTGTCTATCAATAGATTATCCAACTCTGGTGGATTGACATGCATGAACCAGTAGTATGTACTGCAAATCTAACAGAGCAGGTACATTTATTGGAGATATCCACCTTGAGGCTCCAAAGATTGGAAAGAAAAATCCGGACCAAGAATAATAGAGAGAGAGAGATGGGATGAATCTACCGAAAAGAGAGAAACTAGGGATGTCTGAAGAATGGACGTTTTCTTTGGATTTTCTTTCCGAAACTGGGGATGTCTGATAAATAACATACTAAGAATGGACGTTTTCTTTGGATTTTCTTTCCTTCCTTTCGAGAAGATATCTTGCCTTCTTATGTCCTCCCTTGTTTGGTTGACTTTTTTTTTTTTTTGGTCGAAATTGTTTGGTTGACTTAAACAGGAATATTGGAAATAAAACAGAAAAGAATCTGAATAAATGATGAGAAATAAGTAGTCTAATTAATCTCCAATTCACCGTAGTTGGTAACGCCTCGAAATAGAATGTAAGATTCGGGATATGATTGTGACTTACTATAAATCTAAGTCGGTGGATAAACTTACCGAAAATAGAATTAACATATCGAATTTTCTATAGTATGAAAATATAAACGGAGGAAGCTTTGGTTATTGCTTTAATTATGGAGTTGTCATGATTGTTAGATTTGATTCATTCGTTCTCATCCACTGCACTAATTTTCATGACTTTTTCTCCCTCGCAATTGCTCCTTTTAGAAGAGTAATTCCCATAAAAGATCTCTCCTAAATCTACTTCCCAAACTAGACCTTTTAAATCACCGAGGCTTACCCCAATGACCATCTTTCCCACATGAATATAAGAGGTGAGAGATTTGAATGACCACATTTTTAAAAGTTGGGATGGGACAATTTAGTTTCATGTGTGGATTTCAACTTCCACGCCTTACAAGGAAGTAAAACAAAAGTCTTAGAATGATAATTGAAGTAGGAATATAGTAAGATTGAAAATAAAATAAAAAAGCACTAGAATTCTTATTATCAAATGTTCCCCCATCAACCTAGTCGTCACCATTTTTCATCCTCATCACTTTTAGCTCTCTCGCAAAGTCATTAAAATTTCTAACATTTGCAAAGTCATTAAACTTTCTAACATTTTGCAAAGTCCCCCATTGTATGATTAATCTATCACAAATAATGAAAACTGAGGACTACATTGCACCCAATCAATAATTAATTTTTAATTTATTGAATGATTATTACACAGTTTTGATCTCTCATTGAGTTTTTACTAAAAGTATTAATAAAAGAAATCTAGAAATGCATTATAAAGTTACATAGCCTATTTTGAAATTATTTTCAGAAGTAAAAACACAATCAATTTAATTTAAATTAACTCAAATTAACATGTTCTAATAATAAATTAAATTTCATAATTAGAAGTGTGGAATTCATTTCCTATTCGCTTAAATTTATAAATGGATGACAACAAAAATAAAGGACGTTTAAATTTACACAGGGAAAGAAACCATATATATTGAAAGTAAATATATAAATCCATGTTAATGCAAGTTAAGTAGGATATAAATATTAAATAAATAATAACATATCTTATCAATAAAAGAAACCTTATATAATTTTAAGTATGCCTTTATTCTCATTCAAAGAAAAGTTGATAATAAAATTTATGAAGAAGGAAAGCATTCATCAACAAAGACAATACTAATAAATATTTATAAATAAATAAAAAAACAACAGTGGACCTCCATTTCTTGATAAATTTACATTACTAACATGTTGAATACCTAAATTTTGGCGATTTATTTGCTAACATATATTAGTTTAATTGCGTCTAGATATTATGAGCATTTACATTAACAATATTAAGCCCAAATAAGTTGTATTTGAAATCAAGTTAAATGGACTTATATGGGAGGTTTTGAGTTTAATCGTATTCAGTCAAGCCTATGGCGGAAAAATATCACATGCGGTGTTAAGCGACAATAACTAAGGAACTTGAGACAACGCGCATTAGAAAATCTTCAGCATTGCTAATATAATTCTCACACATGATATATCCACCACTTTTCATTTCAAAGAACATCACAAGACTGGAAGGAAACCAATGCTCGAAATACAAAATTGATCAATCCGATACGAGATACAATTTGTCAATTTTTTTCTGAAATTAAATGGATATGGATAATATGTTGTGTGATTTGATGCCATCTTTTTATGTAGATTTGATTTCTATCTATTTTTGTTTGATTTGAATTTATTTTGTTTCTAAAAAAAATCCAAAAAAAATTATATGCAATTAAAGTTGATTATTTTTAGGATGGGTTGCATATCTAAATTCAGAATTTAATTAAATTCGAATTTTATGAAAAAATACAAAAAAAAAACCATGCGCATGTCATATAGATTATGTGCATAAATTCCATGTCATATGCCATGTCATTGTGCCACATCATTACACGTGCATGCTATTTAGATTGTGTGTAAGTAGAAATTGCACCTTATTTTATAAATTCTTTATTTAGGTTCATCTAATTGAATTACATGTCACATAATTCAAATGTTTCTTTTATAGAAAAAAGGGCACATGAAGAAGGATTGTGTCAAATTTAAGACTTGGCTTGAGAAGAAAGATAATACAATCTCTTATGTTTGTTATGAATCTAATATTGATAATGTGAATCATAACACTTGGTGGATTGATTCCAGATTTATATTCCACATTTTGAATTCACTGTAAGATTTTCAAAACCACAAGAAGCCAATGGAAAGCGAATAAAGCATTTATTCGGGAAATAAGATGTGTTCGCATGTGGAAGCTATTAAGACATGTAGATTAGTTCTCAATAGTGGCTTTGTTTTAAATTTGGAAAGGATCTTTTATGTTCTTGGTTTTTTAAGAAACTTAATTTCAGTCTCAAAACTTATACCTTTGGATTACTCTTTTTACTTTTTGAATTTAAACTTCAATTTATCATTTAAATCTGAAATTGTTAGAAATGGTACTTTGTTTGATGGTCTTTTTCAAATTAATTTGCAAGACAATACATATTATAATGAGATGCATGTTCATAATAACGCTGGCATAAAACGATGTGATGTAAATGAAGATTCCTCTATATTGTAGCATCGGAGATTGGGACATATTTTCATAAATAGAATTAAGCGATTAGTAAATGATGAAGTACTTAATACTTTGGATTTTACCGATTATGATACTTGTGTGGACTGCATAGAGAAAAAGCAAACTAACAAGACAAAAAAATGTGCTAAAAGGAGTACAAATATATTGGAATTCATACATACAGATATTTATAGTCTGATATGGACTCGTACGGTTATAAATAGTCATTTATTTCACTTATATGTATATCTATTTGTTTTATAATAAACATGAAGCATTAGATGTCGTTAAGCAATTTAAGGCAGAAGTGGAGAAATAATGCGGTAAGAAAATTAAGATCGTGAGATCAGATAGAGGTGGAGAATTCAATGGTAGATACACTAAAGATGAAAAAACACATGGTCTATTTGTGAAATCTCTTCAAGAAAATGGGATAGTTGCCTAATACACTATGCTTGGTTCTTCGAATCAAAATAGTGGAGCAAAAAAAAGAAACTGAACTTTATTGGACATGGTGCAAAGTATACTTAGCAATTTCAAACTTCCTTAGTCCTTGTGGATTGAAGCTCTTAAGACAGCAATGTACATATCAAACCAAGTTCCAACTAAGGTTGTTCTAAAAACACCTTTTGAGTTATTCAAAGATTGGAAACGAAGCTTGTGATGTGTACATGTTTAGGGATCTCGTTTGAAGTAAGGGTGTATAATTCACAAGAAAAGAAGTTAGACCTAATGACTATAAGCGAGTATTTCATTGGATATGCCCAAAGGTCCAAAGAGTACAAATTCTATTATCCATCTCACACTACTAAGATTGTGGAGTTAAGAAATACTAAGTTTTTTTGAAAATGACTCGATTAGTGGGAGCGATCAATTGAAAGACCTTGTTCTTGAGAAAGATCATTTAAATACTCAACCTTCCACTTCAAATATCAGGTTAGTTGTTGTTCATAAGCCCCTATAGTTCAATCAATTATTGAACAACCAACCATTGAAATTCTACAACCTACTGATATAGATATTGTAGATCCAATTGTTCAACAATTACTAGAAACTATTGAACAATCAATTAATACAACATTAAAAAGATCTACTAGAATGAGAAAATTGGCAATTCCTAGTGATTATATCATGTATCTTTAAGAATCTGACTATAATATTGAAGTTAAGAATGATGCTAAAATGTTTTCATAAGATAAATAGTGATGAATCCAATATGTGATATAATGTTATGAAGTAAGAGATACGTTCTATGGCATCTAACAAAGTATAGGATTTGATTGGGTTGCCTAATGGTGCGAAGGTCATTGGTTGTAAATGGATATTCAAAACTAAAAAGGACTCATTAGGCAACATTGAGATATACAAAGTTAGATTTGTTGCCGAAAGATTCACCGGAAAATAAATCGATTACATGAAGATATTTTCTCCTATATCTAGGAAAAATTCTATTAGTATTATTTTGGCATTGGTTGCCTATTTTGACATGGAATTACATCAAATGGATGTAAAACGACGTTCTTTAATAGGGAACTAAAAGAGGAGGTTTACATGAAATAACCTAAAGGATTTCTCTTTAGTAAAGGTAAGCATTTGAAGGGCAAGTTTAAGAAATGTATATGTGGCTTGAAATAAGCATCCCGTTAATGATATTTCAAGTTCCATGATCTCATCTCTTCATTGGGTTTTATAGAGAATGTCATGAATTAATGTATATGCCAAGTAGGAGAAAAATTTATTTTCTTATATTATATGTGGATAATATTTTACTTACAGCCAATAATAAATGGTTGCTACACAGGGCGAAACAATTCCTCTCTAAGAGTTTTGACATAAAAATATGAGTAAGGCATATATCATTGACATCAAAATCCATAGAGATAGATCTCGAGGAATTTTAGGATTATCTCAAGAAACCTATATCAATAAGGTTTTAGGGAGATTTCAGATAAAAGATTGTTCAACAAGTATGACACTCATTGTGAAGAATGACAGGTTCAATTTGAACAAATGCCCAAAGAACAATCTAGAAAGAGAACAAATGAAGAACATTCTATATGCTTCGGCTATCGGAAGCTTAATGTATACTTAGATTTGCACTCGATTTGGCATTGCTTTTACTGTGGGAATGTTGGGAAGATATCAGAGTAATCTGAGTATAGACCACTAGAAAGCTGCAAAGAAAGTGATGACATACCTTTAAGGTATCAAAGGTCACATATTTATGTATAGACAAACTGACAACTTAAAAGTATTTGGTTATTCAAATGCGGATTTTGCTGATTGCATTGATTCTCAAAAATCAATATATGGATATATTTTTATGTTAGCTGGCGAAGTCGTGTCATGGAAGAGTGCGAAGTGAACCTTGACTGCTACTTCCACTATGGAGATTGAGTTTGTTTCTTTTTTTAAGGCTATATTGCATGGCGTATGATAGAACAATTTCATTTTTGGGTTTAAAATTGTTAATTTTATTTCTAGGCTATTAAAGATATATTGTGACAATTTAGCTACAATTTTTATAGCTAAAAATGCCAAAAATGACAATTGAAGTAAGCATATCAACATGAAGTGGAACGTGTTAAGAAAAATAAAGTGGTTATTGAACATGTTCGTACTAAATTGATGATAGCTAATCAATTAACTAAAGGCATACCAACAATGAAGTATAAGGATCATGTAACTAGTATGACATCAAGTCCCATTATGCAATTTGTCGTTGTATGAACAATTGTTTGTTATATGAAACTCTTATTTCATTGTAATTGAAAGGAAACGGATTCCGAAAAAACAAAAATTGAACTAATCGAATATTCATCAAAAAAATATGCAAAAATGGCTCGAGGACACATATAACACCAATCGGAAGGCATATCACTTAGATGAACATACCTTATTTGTCACGGATTAAGTGCTTCCTTTACAGCGACAAGAGTTCTTAATTAAGGCAAATCTCTGTTCTTGAGAAAGTTTTTTCTTTTTGTTTTTGCCCAGGAGAGCCTTCAAAAATGTTGAAAAAAAAATTGTTCATCATCCAAAACATTTCTTGTATTTTATAGTTTTTCTACCACAAAAATAACTACATTAGTAGTTTACCTCTCTCATGGGCCCTTCTAATAATAATGGGCTAGGTTTAGCCCAACATAGGCGGCCAATTACTAATGAAAAAACTATCATCTCCCACTCACACATGGTAGGCTAAACATAACTCTCTCATTTTTGCAATATTCATACAAGCAAATAATCTGTGTGACCAGCATACTTCGAGAGCTCATTACCATATATTTGTTAGGAATACATAATAGCTCAAATTGGGCATGACGTTTTTAAGTAGATATAGTATGCAGTATCCTAAATCAATTAGTCACATTTATATCTCTCTTGATCTCTTTGCAATTATTATATATTGTATTCATAATTATGAACTAATCACAATTGGTCGACCAGTGAATACAAACAAAATGTGACATCAATAACAAATTGATCTTCCTCTTCCCTTAAAACTCTCAATTTCAATTCAACTTACTATTCTAGAAATGTCATGTTAGATCGAATCAATTCTTAATTATTGGCAACATTTTAAGATAGCAAACATTAAATAGAATTATTGAGAATAAGTAAGAGTCATGAGAGCATTTAATTGAGCAGTTCTTTTCCTCAAAAGTCTCATGCAGCTTAAAAGTCAAGATCAAAACTTTTGCCACTTTTATTGGTCGTCTTATGCATACGTAACATGAAATATGTATTAAGGTATTAGCTCATTTCTCATAGAGCGTAAGTGTTCACTTAAATACCATATAGATGAAAGTTCAGACAAACCTAATATCTAACTTGAGTTCACAAATCCATTATATCCTAAGAATCCATTAAAACTCACATTTGGCCCCAAAAACAAATAAAGTAAAATATATGGGTTATTTTACTTTCGGACATTGTAAATAGTATGTCCTCATTTTAACACTCATTTTAATCAACATATATATTTTAAACTTGAGCTTTCAATTATCACTTAGATAATAAGTTTAAAATTATCTTATCTCCAATTCTCACATAGTAAACAGAGACAATTATCCATGTGAGTAAGCTAATCTCTTATCTATCCAACGTACTTTCTCAAACATCAATAATGAACATTTCGGGAAAATACATTACTCCGTACATCAGTATCTACATAGTCCTAAAGATTTTACATGACCAAAAAAAACATCTCTAGATATTGGTTTTGTCATAGAATCTGCTATCATTCTATGCCTAGATATGTACTGCAAGTTTAAATCTTTTCGTGCAACAATATCCTTGACAAAGTTATTCTTGGTATCTATATGATTGGTCTTAACATGATATTTCGAATCATTCGTGTACACTATTGTTGCTTGGCTATCGTAGTTAACCAACAATAAGTTTGCAACATTCTCAATGACACCTAAATGATCAAAAAACCTCTTGAGCCAAACATCATCTTGTACAACTACTGATAATGCCATGAACTTGACTTCCATTAGGAACAAAGCTATACATGTTTGCTTCTTACTACTCCAAGATATGGCGCCATTGTTTAGTAAAAAAAAACAAATTCAGAGGTAGATTTCCTTTCATTTAAATCTCCTCCCCAATCAACATCTAAGTAGCCTTCAAGCTGCAGATCCTTCCATTGATAATGCAACATATAATCAATAGTTCCCTTTATATACCTCAATATTTTTTTGATGGCTATCCAATGTGCTTGACTTGGATTGGATTGGTATCTACTTATCATTCCAACTGCAAAATATATGTCAGGTCTTGTACACATCATGGCATACATTAAGCTTCCAATAGCACTAGCATAAGGAACAAGCTGCATTTGTTCATTCTCTTGTGGAGTCTTAGGACACAGTTTATGGCTCAATCATTCACCTTTTACAATAGGAATATCTACGGATTTACAATCTTGCATACAAAATCGTTCAATAACCTTATTTATATACATCTCTTGTGAAAGAGACAATATTTTCTTTGAACAATTTCTTAAAATCTTAACTCCAAAAATATATGCAGCCCCACCCATGTCTTTCATCTCAAAATTGGAAAATAACCAACCTTTAACAGTATTAACAAACTCCAAATTACTTCCAGCAATCGGTATATCATCAACATATAATGATATGATCACAAATTGATCTTTGGACCTTTTGATATATATGTAATGATTCTCATCAATCATTGTAAAGTCATATGCCACTATGGTACTATGCAAACGTATATACCATTGTCTCGATGACTACTTAAGGCCATATATTGATCTCAAAAGTCGACATACCTTTTGCTCATAACATTTAAAATGACATCATTGGGTTGTTTCATATAAATCTTTTCCTCTAATTCTCTATTGAGAAAAGCAATCTTTACATCCATTTGGTGTAGTTCAAGATCCATACTAGCCACTATTGCCAGGATAAGGCAAATTGAGATAAATCTCATCATAGGAGAAAATGTTTTCTCATAATCAATTCCTTCTTGTTGATTATATCATTTTGCCACAAGGCAAACCTTATATATTTCTATTAAGCCATTAGCTTTGCGTTTTAGTTTGAGAACCCATTTGTTCCTAATGGCTTTGCGTCCTTTTGGAAGATCAACCAATTCCTAAACATGGTTTGACTTCATTGACTTCATTTCCTCTTCCATTGTATGCATCCATTTTTCCTTATCGGGGCAATTTAGAGCCTCATTTACATTCCTTGGCTCATCTTCATCTTGTGGAGCAACCATAAAGGTTTCCCCTTCAATGTCAAAATGTCAACGAGGAATACTTTTGTGAATTGTTCGCCGTATGGGCGATTGTACACTTTGCACATTATTCTCCATTATGCTCCCACTCGGATCAAATAATGATGATATCATCTTTTTAGGTGGTTGCAATTGAGATTGATCCGAATTTAATTCTTCACTTCTCATATTGCTCCCACTTGAGCGAACTCCATTAAATTCATTATTTTGATCCAAGGTTTCAAATAAAGAGTAGTCCTCACCTATTTCACCCTTCTTAGGAAATTCATTCTCTAAGAATATGATATCTCGTGATTCAAATTCAATTATACTCCCATTTTCTTTTTCACATATAAACACATACACTTTCAAGTGTTCTAAGTATTTTATAAAAATATTATTCTTGCCTTTAGGACCCAATTTCCCATACTTATGAGATGGTTCATGAGCATAGGTAGCACAACCCCAAGTTTTGAGAAAACTCAAATCTGGTTTTTTACCTGTCCATAATTCATATGGAGTAGAAGTAATTGATTTAGAAGGCACTCGGTTAAGTATATAGGCAGCAGTTAACAAAGCGTCACCTCAAAAGGTAATGGTTAAATTATTTTGTACCATCATGGACCTAATCATTTCCAGTAAAGTTTTGTTTCTTCTTTCTGCAACACCATTTTGTTGAGGAGTATAGGGAATAGACAATTGTCTTTCTATTCCTTTTTTATCACACAAATTTCTAAAATCATCAGATAAATATTCTCGACCTCAATCAGATATTAATGCTTTTATTTTATTATCTAATTGATTTTCTACTAAGATCATAAACTTTTTGAAGCAACTAAAAGCCTTAAATTTATGAGAAATCAAAAAACAAGTCCAAATCAAGTATAATCATCAATAAATGTGATGAAATAAATAGCTCCATGCCTTGCTCTCAAATTCATTAGACCACAAATGTCAGAATGGATTAACTACAAAGGAAATTCTGCTATTGTTCCTTTTCTAAATGGTTCCCTTGTTGTTTTCCCCGCTAGACAATGCTCACAAGTGGGCATCGACTTTTTCGATATTGCCCAATAAGCTCTCTTTGGCTAACATGTTCATACGTCGTTGGCCTATATGACCAAGTCTAGCATGCCATACATCCACATCATTATCACGTAAATTAGAAGACATGAAAAGGGAATAATAAACATTAACATTACTAGAGTCAACATCCAGTACAATAAAACCATCTAAAAAGTAATCACAACCATAATAACTCGTTCCTAAAAATAAGTCCACACCACTATTATGAAAATTCAAATTAAAACCAAACTTAACCAACACTAACATAGAAACTAAATTTCGACAAATCTCCGGAGCATATAATACATCATGTAGGAATAAAGTGCGTCCACCACGCATTTTTAATTGGCAAGTGCTGATCCATTTTGCTTCAGCTCTAGAGTTGTTCTCTATATAGATTCATTTCATTCCAGTTGGAATTCATCGAAACTCCACAAAAGCACCTATGTCCTTTGCTACTTAGTCTGTGGCTCCCTAATCTTCTTTGGCTCACTACAATCACAAGCATAGTAACCTTTTTTGCCATAGTTGTAACACTTTACCCTTGACATTTCTTCATATGAGGACACTTTCCTCTCTCACATTGGTCAACTCTTGGTTTCTTCCCTGAAGAGCTCACTCCTTTGCTTTTCCACTTTTTAAATAAGTCGGGACGCTTGCGCTTGGAGCTCGAAGCTTCTTGTGAGCTAGAACCTGCATAATAAACATCAATTTTTAGCTTAGCCGCCAGGAAGCGATCCTCTTCTAGCTTAAGATGGTACACTGCATCCTCAAAGGTCTTAATGTTCTCATTGTGGGTCAGGTACACCTTCATATGCTCCCAACTTTGAGGCAATGAACAAATCACTGTTTGTATTTATTGTTCGTTAGTCAAAATGTGGTCAACATCCTTCAACTCA
This sequence comes from Corymbia citriodora subsp. variegata, assembly GCA_014858505.1. NCBI lineage: Eukaryota > Viridiplantae > Streptophyta > Magnoliopsida > Myrtales > Myrtaceae > Corymbia > Corymbia citriodora. The sequence goes on along the minus strand of CM026413.1, from coordinate 18,037,999 downwards.
TTTATCATGTTTGACATCTTTCTTAAGTGTAGTTTCATGGACTGACCATGAGATTTCTTGTATGAGTCAAACCTTATAGTGAGCTATCTCAGTTTGGTCACCGATGTATGACCAAATCTTGTTGCCAATGCTTCCTACATCTCTTTGGCATTCTCAAAACGTCTAAACTCTCGCATGACGTCATTCTCCATGCTACTCAGCAATGTGATGTGAGCAAGGTAGTTTTTTTCTTTTTCATGTAGCAAATGCATCCTCATCTCTTTTGTGTTGTGCAGTGTTCCCACCTTTAGGCTCTTCCATAACCAGGTTAAGAGCTTCAAGAGCCTCTTGCTCTTCTAGCACATATTGGATTTTCATATGCCATATTTCATAATTATTACCGTTGGGCTTCTCTCCTTTGTTCAATTCAACGACTATGCTCTTAGTTGCTGAAGCCATTGGATATGAACATATCAAACACACATGCACAAAACATTAATGCCTATCATTTATGCATCTATCTTGCATAAACTAATCATATTAATGAATAATTTCAAATAAGACTTCAGAATCAAAAGGTCACTATTGTTTCTAATCATCATCCAAGAACCTTAATTGAAACTATCATTAATATAACCTTCTATGCAAAAATAAGTCCTTTGAAGCTACTTAAACTTCCATAACTACCCAAAAGAATTAGTAGTAATAAAAAGTAATTGACATTGAACATCCATTAATGAAAAGACATTTTTACATAATGTAACTAATATATTAGAAGTCACAACAACATTAACATGGAAGAAACTATCTACATGAGATATTCCTAAAACATCCTAAATAAGCATAACTTCAACTACTCAATAAAATAACCTATGAACAGAGAATGACTTACAAAAGGACTTTTCAAGTTTAAGTTTCTTATTTCGCAACCATGGAAAGATAGAGGGAAAACCCCTAGGGTTTCTCCCACGCACATTCATTCCCCGCCTAGTCGTATTCATTCCTAACGTGGAAGTCTTCAAGGCCTCAATCTTAAAGTATTCCCTCACTAAGGCCACTACAAGCTTCTTATACTCTGGAACCACATTGACCTCCCATAGGCGATTGAACACCACTTGCCATTCAAATGGAAGAGTATTAGGGATCGCACCATCTCAAAAGTTGGCATGGAATAACCTTTCCAAATTATTTTATGTATCTTTTTATTGACCTTGCGCACATGTACCCTTATATCACCACTTTCCCATAGATAATTAGCTAACTCAACTATCAACCTTTGAAGTCTCCTCTTTTGCTTTCTTGAGAATACTCGAATAGATGTACGCATGCGAATGGGAGGCATTGTTCCTGCAACAAATGCAGAACAAAAGGGATTACACATAATCCATAGTGAGTACAATTTTTTTTTTTTTGGTCAACTATGGTTGTGACGTCCTGAAATTCAAAGCCCTTTCTAGAGGGAGTAGTCGTGAATCCTCAAAACGGCTGGTCAATGGAGGTCATAGCAAAATGGCATCAGGGATAAATTAACAAGGCATGAAGACCCAAGATTGGACTTAGAATTGTCGGGAACGTTTGGGATGGACTTTCGGGCGATGCTTCCTAGACAGTCGACGGAATCGGTCGAGCCGAGTTTTTGAGAAAGGGATTTTGGACCGAGGAAACGAGCCTACGAGGACGTGGGCCGGGCAAGAACAGTGTGGGCCTCACGCCCAAGGTGGGATAGTCACCATGGAAGGCCCGAGGCAAGCAAGTGAGCCCGTTGGGCCAAACCGACCCTTTACCCTTCCGAGCCCATTGTTTAAAATCGAGCCGATTCAAGTCCAATAAATTCCCGAGCCCGTTCCTATTCATTTTCAGGCCCATTTCCTAGGCCCGCCCTTCATTTTCAACCCAAGGACAGATTGGGAAATGTGCAAGGTGGAAATGACCAAAATGCCCTTAGATATTTTGAAGAAAAGTCAAAAGGAAGAGAGAGAAGATGAGGTCATTATTTGGCAAGTGGGGCAAGCATTGATGGCCTTGATAAGGCTTATCCTTCAGCCTTCACTTCACTCTCTCTCTCCTCTTCATCTTCTCCAAAATCGCAGCCCTCTCTCCCCTTGCTTCCTTTGCCTTCCTGCAATTTTCAGTTCTGACCTTTCACCGAAAATCGAGTTGTTCATCGCCTTCCCGTTGGAATCTCGTCTCGTGCCACCCGCCATCGTGTTCAGAAGAGAATTTCCGTTTAGATAGCGTCGAACAATCGCCGGAAAAAGTCTCCGGCCGTCCCGTACGGCGGCCTGAAATCAGCAGACGTCCGTCCGTCACTGTAGCAGCGCATTCTGGGCAGATTCGCTTTTTCTTCCGTTTCTCTCCATTTTTGGCCTACCCACTGCCCACACCAGCCACACACAACCCCCCCTTGACCCCCCGGAACCACCAGCCTCCGGCCAGCTAGTTTTTGCTCCGACCAGCAGCCTCCTTCCACTGCAGTGTTGTCCTTTGGAGTTTGAGGTTTGTGCAGAGGCTGTTGCTGTGATTTCTGGCCCGGGACCGCCTTGGAGGGTCGTGTTCGAAGTCCTCGAGTGTCGCCCTCGCCGTCACCGCCGCATTCGCGCCTCCGGCCCGCTTAACAGGTGAGTTTAGCTCCTAATCCCTTAGTTAGTGCCTAAACTAGCTTAGGGTTGGGTTAATTAGTGCTAAGGGCTGATTAAGGTGTTTAATTAAGTGCATTAGCCCTAAGATAGGTGGTTAAGATTAGCTTAGCTTAATCTTGCTTATATTATGTTTAATTGTGCTTAATTAGGCTTAATTGAGTGTTATGTGTTAATTGCTTGATTAATTTGATTAATTGTATTAATTAATTGATTTATTTAATTTCTGTATTTATTGATTAAATTATGTAATTTCTAAATTAAATTATTTAGTTATTAAATTCGGAAATTTCACTGTTCATGTGCACTGTTCACGGTACTGTTCATTCGGAAGTGAAATTGTGCATAATTTCATGTGTCTTGATCATATGAATCGAATTGGATGTGGCATTGCATGAATATTCGCTTGAATCGTATGGTTTTCATAAAAGAAAGGAGGAAAAGGAATTGTCCGAGAGACACTGGAAATGGATCGCTTTTATAAGGAAGGACTTGAGATTTTAAATGCAAGTGTATGTGCAAATACATGTGCATTGGCTACGATAGTCCGAATCACCGAAGGGAGGGCACGGTTGTGCCTCTACGGAGGAAGAGCGCCGTAGCGCCGTGGCGCCTCAGAGGGTACGGAAGGGCACAGTTGCGCCTCTGTGGAGGAAGGGCGCCGTAGCGCCTCGGCCTGCACGGAAGGGCACGGTTGCGCCTCTACGGAGGAAGGGCGCCGTAGCATCTCGGCCCAATGGAATACGTCGTGAGGTGATCACATTATTATTTATAGCACGCACGCATGAACTGATAACGTGCAGGGTGTGGCAATGGCCAGGTGAGATCGCTTGTGACGCGACTCGTATGTGATTGGTGAACTGCATCATCTAACGGCCATATGCATTGCGTGTATTGTGCTGATAAATAACGTGCAGGGTATGGCATACCGGGTAAGGTTACATGTGAACCGACTTTTGATTGTTGGTTGACCCTGCTTGTTATTTTATTGCTAATTGCCGATTGTCGTGATTGAGTTGTGTGAGGGGTGGTTCTGGAGAGATACCCCAGGTTTAGTTGGTGTACTAACTGGGGCTTAGGGGAAGAACTCGCTGAGATTTTATCTCAACCCGTCGTGGTTAAACTTTTTCAGGCCCTTAGAATGGTGCCGCCAGTGCGGTTTGGGGTCCCCCAAGATTGGGAGACCATTGTGTCGCACCACCGGTTCCCGGGACGGGCGCATCTGTATGAGAAGTATGTCACCACCATCTGGGTGGATGAAGGACCGGGGCAATGGGTGCCCCATCGGTTCATAGCGTGGTACGTTTGGCAGGACGATGTGATGCTTGGTCCCCTTAGAGGTTTTGATTGACCGCCCGGCAGGGGCCCTGAAGGCGACGACTGGGATCCCATGGAGCTGGACCCTCCAGACAGTGCAGTGGAGAACCCGGTCCCCGCTCCTCCTCCAGTGACTGGCCCGAACTACGATGACCCGGACTACGACCCTACGGAGCCCGAGTCTGACGGGTTAGAGTGATAGTAGTTGAGAACCGAGGGTTCTTTTTGTATAGGTGGATTAGCCGAGCTTAGTTTCTTTTTGGTCAGGTTTAGTGGATGGATCGGCCCCCGTAGTCGGGCTTGTAAATCGGAAAACGATCATCCGTGGGTTAATCCAGTATGAATGTATAAATGAGTAGTTATGTTATTTTGTTGTTCATCCCTCTATCCCTGTGTGATTGTTTTATTGTTTGTTGGACTGGGGATGATTCGCCTTCCGCTTGCGTTTAACGAAAGACTAAAAATGAATGGTCGTCGACGAGTCCTGGGATGTCGCTTTCTATCGACCAAGAGAAGGGGTTGTCGCGAACTCGAGAGTCGAGGCGTGACATCAATCATGGTCAAATTCTCCAAATATCTTATTTGAGCTGGCTTTTCTTCAAGATGAAATATTCTGAAAGATATTACAATATTCTTGAAAGATCTGAAAATATTTCATACAAAATAAAATTACGTGAGTAGCAATTAAATTCACCAAAAATTCATCAAAATTTAACAAATATGAAGTCTAAATTAGCAAGAATACTCTATTAAAAATAGAGTTATCATTTCCCATTATCACTTTTTTCCTTTTGCTTCACACTTTACACAAAAAAGTTGATGAGTCATTGAAGTCTTGGTCTTCCTAATATGCCAAGAAGTTTGAGTTAGACCAAAGAGCATAAGTTTTAATGCGCATTATGTCCTTGAGCTAGATTGTTGTCCTTTTTCTTTAGATCAAGACTTTTGGATGTCGTTTGAAACAGAGGACCATGTCTTTTGACCAAAGCACGCGTTTTTGTTTTCCTCATCAAACAAACAAACCTAGCAATCTTTGATGACTTGTGGATGTGTAACAGAAAATAAGATGTCATTGTTGGCTCTATCCTCAATAATTTAGGTTTCAATTACATTGACAAAGTGGCGATCCTTTGATGGTGTTTTGGCCCCATGATGCATGAGGAGTTGCCAAGGAGGCATAAGTTGGCACGAGATAGCTAGATGCAAAATCCTTGCGACAAGTACCATGTCATAATGGAGTTGGACATAATTTTGAGCCTTCAAATATAGATGTCAGGTCTCAAATTAATTATATGTCTAAATTCAAGTCTCAAATTGTTTCTGTATGGGCTGTTGATAGTGCATGGTTGTTAATTCTCCAAAGTCACTATAATTAGCATATACACCAAGGCATGATACTAATTTGCTTCAAGTAATATTAGAGGAAAGGCATAATACCAATTTGTGCACTCACTCAAAATAAGTAAGTTGAATCGTCCTCAAAATTCTAAAATTGTAGATAATGCAGATTCATTGTGTAGAAAATTTTCCATACCAATTGGTTTGGTCTCCCCACTCGAAAATGAAAAACAAATTTTGATTATCATGCTAGACATGCTTGACTCCAACTTGCTGTAATATGATGGCTCTCCCTCTCTCTCTCTGAACCTACAATATCTATGGACTAATTTTATTATAACATTCAAGAATACCATATGAATCTAAAATGCTCTCCTCTTCGAATGAAAAATGTTGAACACTTTCATTTTCAGCCTTCAGTAATTGGTAGATGAAATACAAATGAGTACATTAGGGGGTGTTCTTGGATGGTCAAGTCCATGAACCTACAAATCTATGGATTAATTAAAAAAAAAATCAGGAATACCATATGAGTCTTAAATGCTCTTCTTTTCGAATGAAAACTGGTCAACATTTTCATTTTCAGCTTTCAATAAATAATTGGCGGATGAAATACAAACTAGTGCGTTTTTTTTGGGGGGGGGGGTTCCCTTGGAGGGTCAAGTCCTTAATGCTATGCTTGATTGGATATGGCGGCAAAAAAGGCTAACGCAAGGTCCCCCAGTTCCATCATTTTGTTTTAGCATATATGGGATTGATCTTTGGTCACTATTGGTGAATATGATCCAATAATTTTTTTGTTGATATAAATAGCCTCCATGATTCCCCACATCCTTGGGTTAACTAAACTCATGCCACTATTGATGAGTAATAAAAGCTATTAAATCTATTAAGATATGAAATGTGGTTGGAACCTTAAAAAATCTCTCCACAGCTCTTCAAATTGAACTATCTTGGGTTTCTACTCTTTACCATGTAAAATGCAATAACAAAAAACCTTTAAATACTTAAACTATTTTGATAGAGAACAACAAGAGGAATTCGCTTAGTTCAATCCAAAAGACGAACGTATTGGAAAATTTTGATAGGATTAGAAGTCAGATACAAATCTCAATGTACAAAATAGGGGAGAGTAGTTTCAAATTCTTTCAGATTCCATCTCAAATCTGGAACCTACCATTATGAACAGATTCCTTATTTTTTGAAATCTATAACGTACCCTGTATGTCCTAGAATGTAGAAGCCCTATTGTTCTCTTCAACAACCGGTAATGACCATTGGAGAGATCTTTGTGGGTCCCTCCTTGACTTCCTTCGTATACTACTTTTTTTTTCATTGTTGATGTTAAGCAAGACATATAACGTGTGGAAATCTACTAGTAATGGAAAAAGAGACATTCACATAGGATTTGAAGAGGAAGGATGTGAAAAGTGAACTAACAAAGCCAATTTACGTCCTTCAAAGTCTTGGTCTTCCATAATTGATTAAAGTTTCTTTCCCATTATCACTTTTTCCCTTTTGCTTCACACTTTACATAAAAAAGTTGATGATGTAGAAAGTTTCTATGTAAACAACTAATTAATCAAGAACAACCAGATCCATATATGAATGTAAAATGCCAAAATCGATATGCACAGCAAAATTAAAACGTACATGTTTGACCTATAACTTCACTCAAAGAAAATAGATCAGACTGACTTTAATCAGCAATCTATTGGAATACCAAATCTTCCTCTCTTAATGGGATTCAAGCGACTGATAGGTATAACCTATCATTTTATAAGCTAGAGATGGGACCTAGTAAACCCTAATCAATAGTATGTTAATTGGGCCCTCCCATTACGAGCTTCAATTAAACACAATTGCATACACTTTGCTGCTCAAATAGGCTCATTATTAATAGATGCCATAACCTAATTCAATAATGTCACTCAAGGGTTTAATATATTGGAATACCATTAACCCAATTAGTTAAAATAGAAAGATAATTAATTAATGTAAGCCTATTATAAGAAATTTTCAACATTTTCCCACTTGGGCTACATTAATTAATTAATTTTATTTTGAAAATGATTTTATTTTGAAAAAGACACTCTTGAGTTAATAACTAAAATTTGTTTTATGTGGCCACAATTTTGAAAGTAATATTCCAATAACGGCATCTCAAAATCAATCTAATCCTATATAACCTCAGTATAGGATTATGGTAATTAACGTGTTAAGAAAATACCGTAACACATGACCTTCCATAATCACATATAATAAACACTATATTTTCATGGATTATGGGCCTAGTAGTGTAGTAAGAAATAATGTATAAATAGTGCCAACATGTGATCAAAATATACACTATTTCTTATCGATCCTCAATACAATTTCTCAACGACATGAAATTGTATTAGTGCAATTTCTAAATAACATGAAATTGCCTCAATGCAATTTCTAAACAACATGAAATTGCATAATTATGTCACAATCCAATATGAAATCTCATAATTAGTGACATCCAGTCGTCTTCAAACTATTCATTTAAAGATACTGTTTTATAGAGGTACGAACCTCTAGAGTGCCAAAAGTTGGCACAAAGAGACACTTAAGTGCCAAAAGTTACAAAATGTACACTTAAGTGCCAAAATCGAAGCAAAAAGGATCACTTAAGTGCCAACGGCGACCAAATTGCCACGTGTCCATTTTTCAGCGACTTCATTTGCTGACGGAGCATTTTTTTCAAAATAAAAAATCCACGTGGCATTTTTTCAGAATAAAAAATCCACGTGGCAATTTTTTTTAAAAACAATTGTCCACGTTAGATTTTTGAAAAAATGAAAATCGATTTTATTAAAAAAAAAAAAAGGGGAGGAGGGGATCAGCGAGGGCTGTGCAGCCCTCGCTGCCCCACCTCGTCGTCGCCGCCCCACCTCCCAAAGATAGCAGTGTGAATAGGCTGGATGAATCAAAACTTATGGATACCCCTATAGGGCTCCTTGATATTGCCTTTGACCGGCCTGTGATGGCTGGCCCTAAACAACCATAGGGGGATAAATGAAGATCATTTGTTGGAACTGTCAAGGGGTGGGTACACCCTTGACAGTTCAAGAACTGCAAGCCCTAGTGGCTGTGCATCGACCCACAATGGTGTTCCTGATGGAAACCAAGAATCAGGAACCCCATCATCAGAGGATCAAACGAAGACTGAAATTCACCCAATGCAAAGTTGTTAATCCGAGGGGCATCGCTAGTGGCCTTGCCCTATTTTGGGATGATCGGGTGGAGGTACAGGTAGAGGAACATTCGCAGCACCTTGTAAACATCAAATGCAACAACAGGGAGAATGGTAAAACCATGCAAATAACTTTCCTTCATGCCCCCTACCACCTAAGTCAGAGATTAGCTGTTTGGACATCATTCGACACATTAGCTCCTCCACTAGGCTACCATGGATCTGCATGGGACACTTCAACGAAGTGTTATTCCATTGGGAAAAGAGAGGAGCTCGCTTTGCTAATCGTTCATGCATGGCAGCTTTCCGGGGGTTGCTAAATGACTGTTCTCTCATGGATATGGAGAGCAAGTGCTGTTCCTACACTTGGTCAAACAACAGGGAAGGTAATGCTAACATAAAGGAACAGTTGGACAGGGTTCTTTACACCGTGGAATGGCGAATCATGTACCCGAAAGCTGAAGCCTCCGCTTTACCAGCTATTGGATCTGATCATAGCCCTATTCTCCTATCCTTACAAGCTGAGAAAGCTAGAAGAAAGAAAGAATTCAAGTTTGAATCCTACTGGCTTGAAAATGCTGACTGCAAGAAAGTTATCGAGATAGCGTGGGGATCAATACATCATCAGAACCGAATGCTACCTAAAAAGATTAGTGCCGCGACAGCAGCCCTAACAAAATGGAGCAAGAGAGCTTTCCCCAATGGCCATCGGAGAATCGCCCAACTCAAACAGGAACTACAAATCCTGAGCAATAGCGAGAATTACCCAGAGGAGAGAGCAAGAGTCAAGGATATTACAGTAGAAATTGAAGGCCTGTGGAGGCAAAAAGAGCAATATTGGGGACTGAGGTCAAGAATTAAATGGCTTAAGGGGGGAGATAGGAACACCCGGTTCTTCCATGCCACTACCATACAGCGCAAACAACAAAACAGAATTTCAAAAAACAAGATGGAGGATGGCAGCTGGATTTCTGCCCCCGACCAAATCAAACACTATGTTTTGGACTACTATCAGCGCCTCTATCAATCGGAAGGCCGAAGGGACTTCCTACCAGTCCTTACTCAATGCAAACACATAATAACATGTGAGATGAACAGGCTGCTGGTGGATGAGGTATCCGATGAAGAAATAAAGACAGCAACGTTTCAAATGGGGGCTGAGAAGGCACCGGGACCAGATGGCCTAAATGGTTTATTCTACCAACGAAGCTGGGATAGCCTAAAGACGGACATCGTGCTGGAAATTAAGGATTTTTTTAGAACCAATATCATGCTCTCTAATCTCAACAGAACTAGCATCACCCTAATCCCGAAAACCCATAACCCTGAATCCTTAGACGAATACTGCCCCCTAAGCTTGTGCAACTTTGGATATAAAATCATAGCAAAAGTTCTTGCAAACAGGCTGAAGCCCATCCTACCCCTAGTAATTGTAGAAGAACAAAGTGCCTTTGTAGGCGGGAGGTTCATCCAAGACAATATCTACACGGTCTACGAGGTCCTACATCAAATACGCACCAGAAAGAGAAAAAGAAAATTCCAGGCGGTTCTAAAATTAGACATGAAAAAAGCCTATGACCGCGTCGAATGGAACTTTTTGGAGGCATGCCTATTGAAGATGGGCTTCCATACAAAGTGGGTCGCGTGGGTAATGCAATGTGTAACAACTGCCACTCTAAGCGTGGAGGTCAATGGCGAGCACCTAGCCTACTTCCAGTCATCTCGTGGGATTAGGCAAGGGGACCCCCTGTCCCCATACTTGTTCATCTTGATGGCCAACGTCCTCTCCGGACTACATGGGAAGGCAATGGAGGACCGCAGCTTGAGGGGGATCAAATTGAATAGATGGTGCCCCACTCTATCCCACCTCCTCTTTGCTGACGACTCCATTTTCTTTCTTGATAGGACAGTCCTAGAATGCCAGAATTTGGCTCTAATTCTACATCAATATTGCATGGCATCAGGACAGCTAATAAATCTAAATAAGTCAATGATACACTTCAGCCAAGACTACCCCCAGACCCTAATGAGAAACATGGCGCAAACTTTGAGGGTACCGATTGTAGCTCAAACAGGAAAGTACCTAGGAATATCCTCATATTGGGGACGATCAAAGAAGCACACTTTTGCTTGGATTATGGGGAGGGTGAATATGAAACTGGAAGGCTGGAAAGAGAAGCTGATATCTCGCACGGGCAAAGAAATCTTACTAAAATCAGTGGTACAAGCCATACCGCAATATGCCATGTCAGTGTTCAAGATCCCTACATCTATTTGCAAGACGATTGAGAGGAGAATAGCGCAATTCTGGTGGAAAAACAGTATGCACAGCGTGGGTATTCACTGGAAAAGATGGGAAGACCTCAAGCTAAGAAAGAGTGAGGGAGGATTGGGGTTCAGAGACATGATGAACTTTAACAAAACTTTGCTGGCCAAACAAGCATGGAGGCTAAGCACAAATCCAACATCCCTATAGGGGCGCCTATGTAAAGGAATGTACTACCTAGCTACTGATGTATGGCATTAGGGGCAAAAACAGAGAGCTTCCTGGGGATGGATAAGTCTATTGGCTGGTCGGGATGCCATCTCCCCTGCAATGAGGTGGATGGTTGTGAATGGCTCGAATATCAAATCTAGGGAGGACAGGTGGCTCCCACACAGAATCATACATGGCCTAGCAAACCAGCATGAGCCTCCACGAGTTTCGAGGGTGATTTCTCTACCTGAAGGAACTTGGAATCTCCCTCTCATCCAGGAACATTTCGATGAAGGCACAACTAGGCAAATCATGGCGACACCCCTCAACCCACACTCTGAACAGGACAATATAATCTGGACAGGTACGAATGCGGGTAATTACACAGTCCAAAGCGGGTATCTAACTATCCAAGCGTTAACAGCAGACAAACTAAGGACTTCAACCTCAAGCTCATACACCCCCCCCTAACAGATTGTGGAAACTGATTTGGCGCCTACACGTCCCCCCCAAAATATGTTTTTTCCTATGGAATCTGTGCAATTCGGCCGTCTCAACAACAGAAAATCTATTCAAGAGGAATGTAGTACCTGATCCTCTTTGCCCCCTGTGCCGAGGAAGCCCCGAGATCGTCGTGCACCTCTGCTTTCGATGCCCCCGGACAAGTTCGGTCTGGTCAAACCCAAATCTACCTTTCCTGAAACCACAGTCCAACTTCAACTATATTGAAGAATGGCTATTGAACACAGAGGCAAAAGGCGGATTAGCGTCGCTGGAAATGCTGGCTTCTGCCCTCTGGGAACTCTGGAAGGTAAGAAATGCAGCGATTTTCCAGCGCCGGGCTCCGAACGTCAACAAAATCCTAGATAGAGCAGCAACGTCCCTGCACAGTTTCAACGCCTGGTCACCAGCAAGGGGAAAATTGAGCTCTCACAGAACTCGATTGGAATCGTGGAGCCCTCCCCCAACGCACACATTCAAAGAAAATCTAGATGGGGCTTACCTCTCAGGCGCTACAGCGGGCTCAGCGGCGTGGCTATGCCGTGACTCGGCCGGACGATTGCTACACGGCGGGGCTCGATCAGTTCTGGTGTCTTCCCCCTTCCTCGTCGAAGCTGAGCGCTCTTAGACGCCCTAGGTTTCCTTCAATCCCGACAAGAGCAGAACCCAGTTGAGGGTTTTCCAACCCCCCCTCTCCCAGGCGATGCTGTATCAATTGAGACAGATTGCAAACAATTAGTTGAAGCGGTGGCCCACCATCAAGCCCTCACGTGGGACGCACGGACTCAAGTCCAACAGTGCAGGAATTTTCTATCGTTTTTACCCAATATTCAGGTGATATTTTGTAATCCTGAGGTGAATACTACTGCTGATTGGGTTGCAAAAACCCATTGAAAAAACAGTTTGCCCTCGAATTGGGTTACATCCCCCCCGGTTCACCTCTGGAACCTTTTATGTACTGACGCCCACTTAGTGGGCCTTCCTACTTTGGGATAAATCAATGCAACTTCAGTTTCGACCAAAAAAAAAAAAACCGAGGATGTCAACAATTTTGACCCATTTCTTGGGCTTTCTTCATGAACTCTCGGTCATGGCATGAAGCATTGGACTCTGATTCCGAATCAATGTTGGAATATGCATTCTTCGGTGAATGTACCAAAGATTCATCCACTTTGGACTTATACCCATCTCCATTTGATTCCTGAGTTCGAGGCTTCTTGTTCAAGCTTGCAAGAAAAATTTTCAGATGATAAGTCGATCATAGTAGTTGTCATTGACTCATCAGATGTACCTCCTGTAATATTCATATGTGATCCCACATTTGGGGTATAGTTTTTTAAATAAAACTTACCATTAATATTGACCCACATTTTTATTTTTGACGAGCGGTTATTCCACGTGCGGTTTTTTCCACGCTTCATACCTTTTCGTGACAACCGCCCATTCAGTAACCGTCTTGATGGAAGATGGTTTATAAGGACGAACGTTCAACTTTTAGGGCGAACACAAGGTCTAACACAAACCCTCTCATTTGGAATACACCATCAGTACGCGAGGGGATTTGGTTAGTAGAAGTACGCCCTAATTACGGTCGGATTGCCGTGAAGTTCCCGTGGGTTCTCGACGAACGCAAACTTGAACAATGGCTGGAGGTTAGATTAATTTTTATCCTGTTTCCGCATAAAATTCTATTGTGCTTGAGTTTTTGTTCATCAAGCATGAGAAGAACTTTCTATTCAATGATCTTACATTTGGTATTAGAGCATGTTAATGCCTCTGCCTTGTTTTTTGCGAATTTTTGGGTGCATTTTTCGGAATTAAATGAATAGTAAATTGGAATTGGGGTTTAGAGAGAAATTTGTCGTTTCTAGCGAAATTCCGGCGACCCATTGCCCGACTTCGGACCAGTACGGTCGCACCGCCATGGGGTAGAATACCTATTAGTTTTCCGGCTTATTGGTGACCGCCGGAGGCTTATCGCGCGGTGGAAGTCGTGGTGGCCAAGGGTTTGCATAAAAGGGTTTTTTGCTTGATTCAGATCAATTTCGTAATCATTTTTGCCAATTTTTGGGTCTATGTGATCGCACTGATGTGTTCTCCAACACCCAGTGATTATTTCGGTCTAAAATCGGCTACCGAAGGAGACCCATTCGTCGAAAGTGTGGCGGAGACGGCGAAAAACCGACCGAAAATCGGTCGTCCGCGTGAAGGCAGAAGGTGCGTGGCCCCTACGCACGGGAACTGCTGGCGCGTGGGAGCCACGCACGCGCAACTGCCCCGCGCGTGCTCTCACGCGCCCGCGCTGAAGAAGGTGCGTGAGCGCCACGCGCGCACAACTGCCAGCGCGTGCGTCTCATGCGCCCGGGCGGTAAAGAAGACGCGTGAGTGCCACGCGCTCGCGCAAGGGCAGGCGCGTGCGCTGCACGCACCCTGGCCGCGGACCCATATTTACAGTTTTGCCCCCTTGCCGATTGAATTTACGGTTCTGCCCTTGGGGAATTAATTTATTGTTATTCCACTGATTAATAAATTTACTGTTCTGTCCTTGTGGTATTAAATTACCATTCTCCCCTTGATGCATTTGTGAGTATTTTATGTATGAAATTAAATGTCTAGTGATCCATATATTTTAATTTATTAGAGAGTAGCCACAACATCTTTAATTAGTTGAAATATATATTAAGTGTCTCTGGATCACATTTGGAAATGGACATTTATTGTAATTAATCTTATTAATATGATGAATTTTATCCCACAGGAATTTTCATTATATTAATATGATTAATTAGGTTGAAATATCGTATTATTTTTCTTAATTTACCCACAGGGATTAAGGAAAGGAATATAATATGATAGTTTCTTCATAAAGTTACTATGAATCTATTTAAATTAAAAACATAGCCCACAGGTAGTTTTTATGTTATGTGATTCATATTTTGTGCCATGTTTTACATTGGTAAAGTATGATTTATGTAAATTTTGCCTCATATTTGTGACATAAGCATGATTATTTGATATGCAGTTTTGCAACTCGTGAATTTCTCTGAATTTAAGTGTGATGTTCCCGTGCTGAATGGTGAAAACTATAAAGTTTGGAAGGAGTTAACTCTTCTTCAATTGGGGTGCATGGACATTGACTATGCTATAAGGAAAGACGAACCACCTGCTCTTACTGATTCGAGCACTGCAGTTGAGAAATCCCTTTATGAACAATGAGAGCGGTCCAACCGCCTTAGTGTGATGTTCATAAGGGCAAGATTGTCTCCTAGTATTCGTGGTTCGGTTGCTCAGCATAGCAATGCTAAGGCTTTATTGAAAGCCATTGATGCGCAGTTTGAGAGTTCTGAAAAGGCGCATGCTATGACCCTGATTATGAAGTTTTCATCTATGAAGCTCACTAGTGTTAGAGGTGTGCGTGAGCACATCACGAAGATGAGGGATATTACAGCTCAATTGAAGAACCTTGAGGTTGAGATATCTGAGTCTTTTCTCATGTACTACATTCTGAACACTTTTCCACAATAGTATGCACCTTTCAAGATCTCTTACAACACACATAAGAATAAATGGTCAATTAATGAACTTATGACCATGTGTGTTCAAGAGGAAGAAATGCTGATTATGGAATCAGGAGAAAGTGTTCATTTGGCTACACAAGGAAAGAGTATGGGTCATGGCAAGAATAAGGGAAAAGGTAAAATACCTCCCCAAGCTGACATTAAGAAAGAATCCAAATGTTTCTTCTGTAAAAAGAAGGGGCATATGAAGAAGGATTGCGTCAGATTTCAAGCCTGGCTTGAGAAGAAAGGTAATCCAATCTCTTGTGTTTGTTATGAATCTAATATGGCTGATGTGAGTCACAACACTTAGTGGATTGATTCTGGTTCTACAATCCATATTTCGAATTCCTTGTAGGGTTTTCAAAACCAAAGGAAGCCAGTGGGAAGTGAACAATGCATCTATTCGGGAAACAAGATGCGTTCGCATGTGGAAGCTATTGGGACATGCAGTTTAGTTCTCGATAGTGGCTTTGTTTTGAATTTGGAAAGGACCTTTTATGTACCTAGTTTCTCTAGAAACTTAATTTCAGTTTCAAGACTTGTACTTTTAGGTTACTCTTTTCACTTTTCAGGTTCAAACTTCAGTTTGTTGTTTAAATCTGAAATTGTTGGGAGTGGCATTTTGTTTGATGGTCTTTTTCGAATTAATTTGCAAGACAATTCCTATTTTGATGTGATGCATGTTCATGATAATGATGGTGTGAAACGATGTGTTATGAATGAAGATTCTTTTATGTTGTGGCATCGGAGATTGGGACATATCTCCATAGAAAGAATTAAGCGATTAGTAAATGATGGAGTACTTAGTACTTTGGACTTTACTGATTTTGACACTTGTGTGGACTGCATAAAGGGAAAGCAGACCAACAAGATAAAGAAAGGTGCCAAGAGGAGTACAGACATATTAGAAATCATACATACTGATATTTGTAGTCCTGATATGGACTCACATGGTCAGAAATATTTCATCTCATTCATTGATGATTACTCGCGTTACATGTATCTCTACTTGCTTCATAATAAAAATGAAGCATTAGATGCCTTTAAGGTGTTTAAAGTGGAAGTAGAGAAATAATGCGGTAAGCAAATTAAGATCGTGAGGTCAGATAGAGGTGGAGAATTCTATGGTAGATACACTGAGGATGGACAAGCACCTGGTCCATTTGCGAAGTTTCTTCAAGAGAATGGGATAGTTGCCCAATACACTATGCCTGGTTCTCCGGACCAAAATGGTGTAGCAGAAAGAAGAAACCGAACTTTATTGGACATGGTGCGAAGTATGCTTTGTAGCTCTAAACTTCCTAAGTCCTTGTGGACTGAAGCTCTTAAAACGGTAATGTACTTATTGAACCGAGTTCCAACCAAGGCTATTACAAAAACACCTTTTGAGTTATTCAAGGGTTGGAAGCCAAGTTTGAGACATGTACGCATTTGGGGATGCCCGTCTGAAGTGAGAGTTTATAATCCACAAGAAAAGAAGTTAGACCCAATGACTATAAGTGGGTATTTCATTGGATATGCCGAAAAGTCCAAGGGGTACAGGTTCTATTGTCTATCTCACACTACTAGAATTGTGGAATCAAGAAATGCTAAGTTTCTTGAAAATGACTTGATTAGTGGGAGCGATCATTTGAAAGAACTTATTCCTGAAAAGGATCATTCAGATACCCAATCTCCCACCTCAAGTATTAAGTTGGTTGTTGTTCATAATGTCCCTACAGTTCAACCGGCTATTGAACAACAAACCATTGAAGTTCCACAACCTGCTGATATTGATCTAGTAGATCCTGTTGTTCAGCAAGTACCAGAAACTGTTGAACAACCAGTTGATACAACATTAAGAAAATCTACTAGAATTAGGAAAGCAGCAGTTCCTAGTGATTATATTGTGTATCTACAAGAATCTGACTATAATATTGGAGCTGAGAATGACCTTGAAATGTTTTCACAAGCCATGAGTAGTGATGAATCCAATTTGTGGTACAATGCCATGAAGGAAGAGATGAGTTCTATGGCATCAAATGAAGTCTGGGATTTAGTTGAGTTGCATGATGGTGCGAAGGCCATTGGTTGTAAATGGGTCTTCAAAACTAAGAAAGACTCATTAGGCAACATTGAGAGATACAAAGCTAGACTTGTTGCCAAAGGATTCACTCAAAAGGAAGGAATCGACTACACGGAGACATTTTCTCCTGTATCTAAGAAAGATTCTCTTCGTATTATTTTGGCATTGGTCGCCCATTTTGATATAGAATTACATCAAATGGATGTGAAAACGGCATTCCTCAATGGGGAACTAGAGGAGGAGGTGTATATGAAACAACCTGAAGGATTCCTCTCTAATAAAGGTGAGCATTTGGTGTGTAAGCTTAAGAAATCTATATATGGCTTGAAACAAGCATCCTGCCAATGGTACTTAAGGTTCCATGATGTGATCTCTTCATTCGGTTTTGTAGAAAATGTCATGGATCAATGTATATACCAGAAGGTTAGTGGGAGCAAAATTTGTTTTCTTGTGCTGTATGTGAATGATATTCTACTTGCAACCAATGATAAGGGGTTGCTACATGAGGTGAAACAATTTCTTTCTAAGAGTTTTGATATGAAAGATATGGGTAAGGCATCTTATGTTATTGGCATAAAGATCCATAGAGATAGATCTCAAGGAATTTTAGGACTATCTCAAGAAACCTATATCAATAAGGTCTTAGAAAGATTTCGGATGAAAGATTGTTCACCAAGTATAGCACCCATTGTGAAGGGTGATAGGTTCAATTTGAACCAGTGCCCGAAGAATGATTTAGAAAGGGAACAAATGAAAAACATTCCATATGCTTCTGCAGTCGGAAGCCTGATGTATGCTCAGGTTTGCACTCAACCTGACATTGCATTTGCTGTGGGAATGTTGGGAAGATATCAGAGTAACCCGGGTATGGACCACTGGAAAGCTGCAAAGAAAGTGATGAGATACCTTCAAGGTACCAAAGGTCACATGCTTATGTATAGACGAACCGACAACTTGGAAGTAGTTGGTTATTCGGATGCGGACTTTGCTGGTTGCGTTGATTCTCGAAAATCAACATCTTGATACATTTTTATGTTAGTTGGCGGAGCCGTGTCATGGAGAAGTGCGAAGCAGACTTTGACTGCTACTTCCACTATGGAGGCTGAGTTCGTTTCTTGTTTTGAGGCTACCTCGCATGGTATATGGTTGAAGAGTTTCATTTCTGGGCTTAGAATTGTTGATTCTATTTCTAGGCCATTAAGGATATATTGTGACAATTTAGCTGCGGTTTTTATGGCTAAAAATGCCAAAAGTGGCAGTCGAAGTAAGCATATCGACATAAAGTATTTAGCCATAAGGGAACGTGTTAAGGAGAATAAAGTGGTCATTCAGCACGTTCGCACTGAATTGATGATAGCTGATCCTTTGACTAAAGGCATGCCACCAATGAAGTATAAGGATCATGTAGCTAGTATGGGACTAGGTCCCATTATGTAATCTATCGTTATATGAACGATATTTGTTGTATGAAACTCTTATTCAATTGTAATGTTATTCTCAACTTTGGTGTACACATTTAGTTCTTTATGAGAATAACAATTATCCTTGATTTTGGAATAAACATATGGTTTATTCATTAAGATGTGTTGTCACATATGGGCTAATATAAAAGGAATAAGATGCATTGTGATACATGGAAGATATTACTCGCTTGAAGAGGACATGTCGCCATGATTCATGCGTTTTGTTTCCTTTCTTAAGCATAAAGTTTCGTGGATTGGTTGGATAATTCGTTCATGAAAATGTTGGGATCAAGTGGGAGAATGTAATATTAATATGTGATCCCACATTTGGGGTATAGTTTTTTAAATAAAACTTACCATTAATATTGACCCACATTTTTATTTTTGACGAGCGGTTATTCCACGTGCGGTTTTTTCCACACTTCGTACCTTTTCGTGACAACCGCCCATTCAGTAACCGTCTTGATGGAAGATGGTTTATAAGGACGAACGTTCAACTTTTAGGGCGATCACAAGGTTTAACACAAACCCTCTCATTTTGGAATACACCATCAGTACGCGAGGGGATTGGGTTAGTAGAGTGCGCCCTAATTGCAGTCAAATCATCGTGAAGTTCCCGTGGATTCTCGACGAACGCAAACTTGAACAATGGCTGGAGGTTAGATTAATTTTTATCCTGTTTCCGCATAAAATTCTATTGTGCTTGAGTTTTTGTTCATCAAGCATGAGAAGAATCTCTCTTCAATGATCTTACATTACACATCCTCCTCGCATCCCTATTCAGTTGGCTCTCTCTCTCTCTCTCTCTCTCTCTCTCTCTCTCTGCCGTCTCTAGTCTCACGGAGTTTTTCTTTTTGGAACTAGATGTTTGCCTGTAACAGGCATCCATGGTGGAGAAGAAGGAGAAGAGGAGGAGGCGTAGTCGTTGGATACAGAAATGGAGAACGCGTTGGAATGGTTGGACTTGAAAGACAGCGTAGAAGCGGAGGATGGAACCTTCGTGCCCAATTTGCAGTGTCTGAACGCTCATGGAGGGCCTCACACGTATGCCCGGCGGTCCAAGCTTCAACCGCTGTCCATTCGGAGCCAGAAACTCTCCAGTCACATCCGCGCTTCCCCTTTGGAGGTCCTAAAATTCTCCTCTCTTGTTGCTTCGCTATCCTTTATATCTATTTCATTTAACTAATTCCCAGTGCCGGTTTGTAGCTTGTAGTTCAGAGGCAAGCTTGACTCTTATATGTTGCTAAGTCCCTTGGACGGATGTATACCTTGCCTGAGAATGAAAATCAATGTCTCCTTTCTGCTGTTGGTGATTCCAACATGCTGCTAAGTCACGATGTCTTTCTGTTTTGGTTTAAATTGAATGCAATAGGAAGAAAGGTCAGAACATCACTTCATGCTTGAATAGATTGGAGGAGAAAAATGTGGCTACATCGTTACAACAAGGTTCAACTTTGAAGCATATGGTTTAGCATCCTAAACGAGCTGTTTAAAACAGAATGGATTCTTAATCTATCTTCTTTGGGGAAATATAGAAAGGACTGCTCCAAGTACTAATAGTTAAAAATGAACAAGGAGTTTTTAGAATATACAAGGATTGGTTTCCCTGTTTAGTGGCTGCTCCTTCAAAAGGGATGGATAATCTAATGAATAAATTTGTAATGATTAAGTGTGACTAGAACAATATGCTCCTCAGAATGGTTGCTTTCTTAGATTGTGCAATTTTGATAAATTTACCTGAGAAGCAAAGACTTCTCATTGAAGTTCTTAGGCCTTGCCTTTAGAGAGACAGGAGACTTTCAAGTGGCTGTATTGCGTGCTGATGTTTATCCAGTGGCAAGCTTGAAACATGTAACTTGTCTTCACCAGGTCTACTTGTAGTATTAGTCAGATAAAAATTGATGCCCAAATACAATATATTGTCGGAATTTCAAATATCAATAGCCACATCGTTAATCCACTAAACAACCTCTTGAATACGATCATAATCTCGTGCGAATAGACATGCCAAAATAAGCACTAACAAGCACATGTTGACGACCAACCACATGACCAAAGATAGGTTCATCCAAAGAAGCAACTTAGAAGCGACAATCCCAAATACGATGTATAAGTACCGAAATATCGAGCTCGAACTCAAGGGTCCTGTCACTTCGATTAGTACTACAATATAGATGAATTCACAAATGATGTAAAACAGTAGAATTGGGTAGCTCAATGCCTCGATATGTTTCAAATTGAAATGTGCGATGATGAGCAGCTTGAACGAGGTGAATATAATATGGAATCTCTTAGTTGAGTCAAAACTTTCTTGTTGTTGATACTGTATTGTCCGTTCTCCCTATCCCAAATAAAGAAAAAATTAACTAAAAAAAGGATAGATTCAAAAGAAAAAGAAGAAAAACTAGCTACTAATCCGCTCTCTAAGCAAAGCCTTTAGAACATAGCCAAATCAATATATGGCATACCATTGAGGTGTCGTTATATGATCGGCCATGGTTTGGAGATCTAGGAGAAGGGATGAACTCTGGGATTTGTTCCTGAGCTTTGTGTGAATGATGAGGGGTAAGAGGCAGTTGGTGGTGGGCAATATTTATAGGCATTTCTTTTTCTAATATTCTACTGTGCATTTGTTTTATTATCGGGTCAGACGCAGGGGCCACTGGCCTTCTGCGAAGGTTCGCGGAAAATTAGGCATGGACGGTCAGATCCCCTCCAGAGTCAAATCAACGGTTGAAAACAATGCAGGACGCGTACGACATTCCCAATTGCCCTTCGAGATGGAACATATGTCAAAAGTCGGCGCTGGGGCCCACCGTGGGTCTTCGAATGCTTTTTAGTTGTGGATTTGGACCAATCCGGAGTGTGTTTCCATTATGCTTTATTAAGAGGAGAGGAGGGCGTGGGGTCATGATGTGATGAAAAGCATATGTCCTACTTACAAAACTGTTTTAAAACGACCATAACGACATTGATCGTGCAAAATTTTGAACTCGCAGAGCAACGCACTTGGAATAACTTGCATTAGTTTGACTTTTAAACACCCCCCCCCCCCCCCCCCGGGGTTTCTTTTTTCTTGCTGGGTTCCACGAGCAAATATTACGAGATCAGCTACGCGGACATGCTTCTGAAGAAAACTAGTTGGATCTATGAAATGGGCCCGAAAAGCCCTGAAATTTAAAAACAAAATTCCGGAGAACATTAGACTCACAGGCGTAAATATGTTGGGTCAAATATCAATTATTAGCCGTAGATAAAAGCTCGAATTATATTATTGTGTCTGTCAGAAACTTAAAACAGCTGTGGATGTGTCCTGGCTAGAGGACAAGGTGGACCAAATACAGAACATGTAAATGACAACATTCTCTCTACCCAACATCAGAAGGATTTATTACACAAATCACACACGATAAATGATACTCAAACATAATATGACTGCAGGAGCTTCAAAGGTCCAATTGAACTTCGAGAGATGGCATATCGTTAGATAGTTGAACAATCTCTTGAGACCAACTGAAAACTCGCGCAAACACACCGGACGATGCCAAAACAATTATTAGCAAACACATATTGATGACAAGCCACATGGCTAGAGATAAGCTCGTCCAAAGAAGCAACTCGGCACCGAGAGTCCCGAAAATGATATACAAATATTGATATATTAGATTCAGGCTTGTGGGTCCAGTCACTTGGATCAACGCAATAAGATAAATCACTTCACAAATGATGTACAACTGCAAAATCGTGTGACTCATCACCTCAATAGGTTGTGAATGGAAATATGCGATGGTGAATAACTTGAACGAGGTATATGCAATGTGAAACGTCTTGGTTGAGCCAAAACTTTCCTGTTGTTGCTGACCTAAAGGCTGCTCGCCGTTCCTATAACGAATCAAGAAAGAAAATGATGGAAAGAGAAATAGTTTCCAAAGAAGGAAGGAAAGAAAAATCGGCTATTCAATCAAAGTTCTAAGCAAAGATTTGAAAAAGCATATTCACACACGGAGGAATCACGTACCTTTCGGATGTCACCATTTGATCAGCCATGTTATGGAGAAGGGCAGCACGTCCAGAGACCAAGGTTTCGAAGACTGCTTATCTGACCGGAGCTCCTCCACCTCACTTGAAAGAATGCTGATCCGGAGCTTTTGATTTGTGTGTAGGAGCTGTAAAGTGAAGGGAAAGGGTTTCGCGCGACGCCCCTATTATAGAGAGAGAGATGGCCGCGAAACCCTTCCGAAGACTTTTGTCCTCACTCCACCCTCCATATCGGAAGGGTTTCGTGTCGCGCGACGTTGGAGTGAGGACGAAAGTCTTCGGAAGGGTTTCGCGTCGCGCGATACGATACTTCTCTACTCCCCTCTTTCTTTCAATCCGAAGACTTTTGTCCTCACTCCAGCCTCCATTCGAAGTCCATCGTTTCCATTCGAGAGGGAGGGAACGGCAGGGATCTGAGTGGGCGAACTATCAACGGCTTTGATTTGATGACGGATTGAGGACATCCGATGTCACTCCCCTTGGGGTGGGGTACAGGTTTTGGTTTGAGGACATCTGATGTCCATCCGACCTTTTCTTATCGGAGATTGAGATCGAATTGAACTGGTCTGTCCGGTGATTGACCCTGCCCGCGCGCCTTCATGCGTTTCACCCAGCCCACGACGGACAGTCGGCGCTCTCCTTCACTCACCCGCCAAAGCCCCGTCGTGCTCAGCCGCTCCAGTTGAGCTCGTCGCCTCCGCAGCGAAGCTCCGTCTCTCCAGTCCCCTTTCAGGTAGCGCTCTCTCTCTCTCTCTCTAAGTTCACACCGAAACCAGCCTCAGAGTTTTTCTTTTCGAAACTTGAACTTGATGTTTGGTTAGAACAGGCATCATCGTGGAAGAAGGATCAATGGAAGTAGGAGTGGAAGGAATTAAAGAAGGGGAAGAAGGAGAAGAAGGAAGAGAACGCGTTGTCATGGTTTGGACTTGAAAGACGGGGGAGAAGCGGCGGACGGAGAATTTTCTCCCGATTCGTGACGTCCGAATGCTCATGGAGGACTTCACACTCGTGCCCAATCATCCACACTTCAACCGCTGTCCAATTGGAGCCAGAAACTCTCTCCACCCATATCCGCGCTTCCCCTTTGGAGGTCCTTGGTTGACTGTCCTTTGTATGCATCATTTCATTTAACTAATTCACAATGCCTGCATGTAGTTCGTAATTCAGAGGCATGCTTGATTCTTGTATGTTGCCGAGTCCCTTGCACCCCCTCATATGGCTTGCCTGAAATGCCTAAAGTGACGTTCTCTTTTGTTTCTGGTTTGAATAGAATGTGATAAGCAGGGAGGTTATAACATCACTTTATGCTTGAATAAAGTGTTAAGAGAAAAATTGTGGCAATACTGTTACAACAAGATTAAACTTTGAAGCATAGGGTTAGCATCCTAAATATGTGTGTAGATAAAAATGAACAAGGTGTTTCTAGAAATATACAAGGATTGGTTTCTCTTTATAGTGGCGGTTTTTTGGAAAGGGCTGGATAATCTAGTGATTAATTTTGTACTGATATAGTGTGACTGGAACATATGCTGCTCAGAATGGCTGCTTTCCTAGATCGCAGTGTTGATGAATTACCCGGGAAGCTACGACTTCTTATTGAAGTTCTTATATCCTGCCTGCAGCATGAGAAGGATTATCTATAGGCTTCACTAGCATTTTCTAGAATATATGTGTTCAGTGCTGATGCCTATTGAGTGGCAATGCCTGAAACGTATACCTTGTCTGCATCATGTCTATAATTACTTCTTTCACTGTCTCCCTATTTCCCAGCTGTCTATAATTATGGATGGTGGTCTGACTTCTAAGCCTTGGAGCATTCTGGCCATATATCTCCCTATATTTGGATGCCAAACCTTACTGTAACTTACACCCACAAACATAAACCATTGGAAGAGAGCTGTGATGATCAACTTGTGCCGAACTCTGCATCGCACCTCCTGGAAGTTCTCAAGTGACCACTTGTCCGGATTTGTTCACTTGACTCAACTCGTGTCGTGCAACTCCCTATTGTCTTGACTGATTAGCAACGTGCATTTACTCCTTTTGATACTCCATCCGAACTGGTTTTCACAATGAACTCTAACTCTTAGCTTTTTAAGGTCTATATAGGTAGCAGTAGGTGTCCAGATGGTATATTCACACAAACTCGTGAATATGGAACTATCATACTCATCTGAACCTGGACCAGCATTAACATCTCCATGGTGAGACAAATAACTGTAAGGACAAAACATCGATAAACAGTACTTAGTAACAAATTTTCTGTCTCCTTAGTCAATTCATATTCTGTTAACCTTTGTTTTGGCATTAAAAAAGTAGTCGCTTTGACAAGCTCCTTTGTTCTGTCTATGTTACCCCGTGAATTTTAGGTAGTAAATGACTTTCATTATAGCATCTTGCAAAGCTTTTGATGAGGATCTAACTGTACCGAGTGTATGAATTTTCAACCGACTATGTAGTGAGCTCTGAACTGTGATGTTTTCTTGTCATGCAAAATATTATATAACTATGGGACCAAAGGCACCTAGGAGTTACTAGATCAAAGTGGAAGCCACTTGTGCCCACCAGATGTTCATAGTGCATCTGCTTCTTGTTGCACCCAGTTTTTACTTCTCTTAGGAGACTTTTTCTTATGGAAACCCAATGCATGTATTTATGATGTCGAGAAAATGCTTTGTGCATTTATGATTTGTCTTACAGAATGTGGTCTACAGGGAGTAGCAATCTAAATCTGCATTCTTCTTTGGATGAGGTAACATTACCAATTGCTGTCATTTACTATTATCTCAGTTAATAACTGTTTGTTTGTGCTTTCTCTTTCAGCCATATATTCTGAAGACACTAGATTTGGTGAAAAATGTGGGAGAGGATGTGATTCAGATAATAACATTGAAGACATGTCTACAGGACTATTGTTGGGTTATCTCAGTCTCTCACAAAGGTGGACGCTAATGCTATAGAAAAGGCGATTGATCCTGGCAATAATACTAAAGCTTGTGGTTGCGAGTCCAAGTCAGATGCAGATGTAGATGAAGATTCAGAAGGAAATGAGTCAGCTTCTGAAACCGAGATGCAGGCTCCTGTTGACAAGAAGGCTTCTAGAAAGGAGAGCAAAAAGGTCAGAGTAAAAAAGGGAACCGAGGAAAAACAAAGTCCCCAAGGCTGTGAAGAAAGAAGGGAGAAGTTGGCCAAAGCCTATAAGACTAGGTAGTCATTTATGGCCGTGGTATTAATATACATGTTTGGCATTTCTCGAGAGAGAGTGAGTCATGTATCGTGTAAGTTTAATTTACTGGATGTGGAGATGGCTTTGCACTTTGCAGCAGTAGCTGAGAAGAAAAAGCGGGAGGGATGTTTGGCTTGCTTGAAAAGCCTAAAGTCACTCTTTCTTTTCCAGTTTGAATTGAATGTAATTCAAAGGGAGGTTAGAACATCACTAATGCTTGAATAAATTGGAGGAGAAAAATGTGGCTACATCGTTATGACAAGAGTAAACTTTAAAGCATAGGGTTAACATCCTAAATGAGCTTATAGATAAAAATGAGCAAGGAGTTTTTAAAATGTAGAAGGATTAGTTTTTCTTTTCAGTGGACAATCTTTGGAAAGGATTGGCTAATCTAGTGATTAATTTTGCACTGGTATGGTGTGAGTACAGCAATAATCTAGTGATTAATTTTGTAATGGCCAGATAATCTAGTAATTAATTTCGGGTGGTCTGGAAGCGTCAGGAACTGTAGCTGGTCTTACCGCTAGAATTCGCCTGGTGGTGCTGTTGAAGGGCCACCGGAGCCAGTGTGTCAATGTCGTTTGCAGGGACTGAACTGTCTCAAACAAAGCCTCTCGGAGGTACTAGGTGCGCTGGAATGTGCAAGGAACTCGTCTAGATTTCGCCTGGATTGCTGCTAAGTACTGGAGTTTGTGGCAGCTAGGCTTGGACAAGTGAGGAAGCTCCGCTATTGACGCGCCGAGATGGACTGGTGTGGGCACGTTTGAGTGTGCCGAGGCTGCCTCGGCATTGCTCGAGTTTTGTGGACATGACGGCGATGCACCAACCAAGCAAAATCGTGAGCACGAGACGCAGGACCGCAGGAACAAGAGGGCTTCTCCTCAAGACTTCCTGTGCATTGATGGGCAACATTGTGGAAAATTCGTCCCCTCTTGCGTGCATATTGCTCTCGAACGTGTGCGCCTCTTTTCTTTCTTTATTCCCCTCGATGCGTTTATCTGGTCAATTGAGAACATCAGGATTCTCTTTTTGGTGAGATCATCAATTGCCTTTTTTTATTCTGAAAAGCCCCCCAATATTTTAAAAATATCAGAGAATCCTATCTCCAAAAAAGCATACCGCCCAAAATCCTGGTTTTTTTCCTTTTGACCGTGTAAACGCAAGCAACCACTACAGAACTTGCCCAGCAATTGTCTAGCGAGACTGCGACTTATCTTTCCCGTCCTGATTCGAAATGCCGGTCGGTCCTCGACATTCTTTTTGGCATATTCTGCAGGGATGAACATCCTTCCATGATAGAATTGAGTACTTGAGAATTGATTCATGCGAACCAGTCAGGTTTTAGGTCCTAGAATATACATGATAAGTTTCACGTTTCAAAAATTAGAGAACCTATTTCGATCGGTAGATTTTAAGTTCTAAATAAGTCATTGTGTTTATCTAGTTATATGTCTTTAAGCAATTTGACAATATCTAAAATCACTAGTTTAATCTTCCATTTTCAATGAAATCGATAATTGAGATTTTTATTTTGTTAATATTTTATAATTTTCGTGTGTATAAATATTAGTTGTAATCAGTGGATTGCAACAAATAGTAGTTATTAGAGATGATGATTTACTGCAATCATTCAATTAAAAGTACAAGTGAAATCTAGGTAGATTTTAGAACTTGTGATAAGGTAGGTTCCGGGTTCTTAAGTATGCATAATAGATTCCAGGTTCTAAAAATAAGGAAACTTATTCCAACGAGTACATTACTGGTGGAATCTGGACAAAACCCACAACCGCTCACCTCTAATATTTTGTGGATCCTTATTCCTAATCTAAAATTATATATGCCGAGAACTCATAATTTTTTGTCATATTTGGAAATTTAACACCAGCCCAAAAATGCAATTTACGTGGGCCTTTTATTAATATGTATAGGTGCTTGGAAAATTCGAACTTAACATCTCTTAAATCTGATTCCATATGAAATTTTGTAAAACCATTATTGACTGCTATAAAAGCTTAAGTTATTAGATAAATGCATGACTTATTATTTAAAAATTGTAATATAATAGTCTCTGAGAAAACTGTTATGGGTATATAATTGCTTCAAGTCCCCTCTTGCAATAATTATTCAGAAAAAACAGTACTCCCAAAAGGGGTTGTAGTAACAGTGCCCCACCCCTTCTTAAAAGTTCTCGTGGAATTGTTTATATGGTTGTGCAGGCCACTGATCGGAGGATTCGGATGGTTCTCTTCAAGATGCTCAACCGTCAAGTGCTTAATGATAAGCCATAGGAGTATGTCATCATCTACAATCAGCACAACTAGCTACTTCTTTTTTTCGACCAATTGATTGGAGGTGGGACTTCTCCAAATCAACGCTTGAGAGGACATGATCGGTTGCAGAGATCGAATGCAACCAAATCTCAACCGTAGATTTGTTTGCATGCTTCAGCTGAAGGATGCACAAAGGCAACACATTATAATAGAATTGATCTGATTGGTTGCATGGCCTTCGGCTGAAGGATGCGCAAAGGCAACCCCATGTCAATTATACAATAATGGTCCGCCTTCATGCAACCAATCAAATAATGTCAATTTTATCATAATGGTTCGCCTTCATGCAACCAATCAAATCAATTATATTATAATGGGTTGCCTTTGTAGATCCTTCAGCTGGAGAATGCATCCAATCAATTATATTAAAATGGTTTGCCCCAATTAATTATATAATAATGGTTTGCCTTTGTGCATCCTTCAGCTGGAGAATGCATCCAATCAATTATCTTATACTTGGTTTCTGAAACCAATCATGTCCTCCTAAGGACATTCATGGCGGCCCGACAACGCATATCCTCAACCCGTTGATGTTTTCTGATTTCTCCATGCGGCAGCTGCTTCCTCTTTTTTTTTTTAATCTCGACTAATTTCTGCTCCTTTTTGGTGTTTAGTCATGCTTAGTACTTGCTACTTACTTAGCTATTTTAGAGGTCGATTAAAGTGATTTTCAAAGCCAGTTTTTTTCACTTGTCATGCTTAGTACTTGCTACTTAAATCTTAATAGATCGAAGGGCAAAAAGAGATACTGAAGCAGCACCAACGGGAGTAACCAGGTCATCGCACTAAAAGAGCCTCGAATTATATTCAAAAGCAATCCATCAGGAGACATCATAACTTCACCATGGCAAACCAACCTAATGGACAAGAAAAACTCACTGCATGCAAACCCTTTGGTGGCAAGAAAACTCAGAAACCACCGCGGAGACGGAGGACCAAGTGCAGAGTCGACTCTTTCTGACGTCATAGTCAGCCATAGTCCTCCCGTCTTCCAGTTGCTTTCCGGCCAAAATCAGCCTCAAGCTTGAACTCGAATATCATGCATAAGAAACACAATAGACCGAAAATTGCGGTGATTCTGATGTTACTAAAGCATATCATGCGACCGATCGGATTCGTCAGAATACGATACTTGACCGACTCAAACTCGATAAAACTCGTGAGCTCAAATTGACCAGGAGGAGCTTGCAAGTAGCTCATTCATCTACCTCTTAAAAGATCTCTCTCTCCCACACACCCCCCCCCCCCCCCCCCC
>CM026413.1:17935315-18008490 GCA_014858505.1 Corymbia citriodora subsp. variegata | reverse complement strand
GGCGGGCCGCGGGGGACCTCCCTACGTTCATGCAGAATTTCTTTAAATGGAAAAATTCAACAGTCGACAGACAATAAAAGCACCTCGGAAGCTCTAATCTTGAGCTGTTCGATGTAATTCCTCGTCGACCCAAGCTTCGGCTTCTCACCCCTCCATCTCCACGAGCTCTCTCCAGGCCTTATCTCCCCTTTGCGAAGCTCTCTCTCTGCCCAAGAGCTCCTCCACCCGTGCGTCCACCATGCCCGACAGCGCGTCCTTCGAGTCGCCGCTCTGTTCGCTTTCACAGACGCTGCAATTCGCGTCTGAGGTTCGAGGTACTAATTGGACGTGCGCGTGGCATCCGAGGAAGGTGGTCTTGAGCGAAGCTATGCGGCATGGAGACAAGGGAGAAGAAACCGACCTGGATCTGAAGTCGGACCTTAGAGAATTGGTGGATGTGAACCTTCAGCAAACCGCTCGATGATCGACTCGGGGCCGTGAACAATGACCGAAAGCGATAACTGACGAGCCGCCGCCCTACTCTGCTATCTAGAAGAGAAGCGGCAGGCAGCAGCGGAAGAGAAGAGCTCTGGAGACGAGGGATGAGACGAAGAAGCAGAAAGATGGGAGAAGCTCTGGCGAAGGGGATAGAGAGAGCAAGAAGGAGACGAGACGTTGACGAGAGAGGTTGGGAAAATGATATTCATTTTTCTTCGGAAGCGGAAATTGTTTTCCCTAATTTTAGAAGAGAATTTTTTATTGACCGAAAAACATTTTCTCTAAACATTCGAATTTTTTATTGACCGAAAAACATTTTCTCTAAACATTCACTTTTTATGTCTCAAATAAATAATTTCACTAAATGTACCATATGCCTGTTTGGTTCAACTTTGGCAAGGGGCTTTCAGGGCTGAAAGCCCCTTGGCCAAATGCAAACCCGTTTGGTTCGACTTTGGGAGGACTTTGGGAAAATGCAATTGCATTTCCAAGTACCCTCAAAGTCCCTTAGTCCAATGCTACTCCAGAGGTGCATTTGGAACTTGCATTTTCGGAATGCAACATGATGCACTGTTCATCTTCTTCTTCATGTGGCCAAGGAAGCCGACGACCGCCGACGACCGCTGGCGACCACCGGCCAAGGAGGCGACCGCTACCCTTGGTCGCGCAACCTCAGGCGGTCGCGCGCCTGGGTCGCCGCCTGAGGCGCGGCGGTCGCTCGTCACCTGGGTCGGGCGACCCAGGCGGTCGCGTGCCTGGGTCGCCGCCTGAGGCGCGGCGGTCGCCCACCCGACCCAGGCAGTCGCGCGCCTGGGTCGCCACCTAAGGCGCGACGGTCGCCTGAGGCGTGACGATCGCCCGTCGCCTGGGTCGGGTGACGACCCAGGCGATCGCGCAACCTCCGCCTGGGTGTGGTCGCGCGACCGCTTAGGTCGCCCGACCCAGGCGACGGCGGCGCCTCAGGCGGCGACCCACCGCCTAGGTCGCGAACCCAGGCGGTCGCGCGACTGCCGCCGTCGCCTGGGTTCGCCTGGGTTCGCGACCCAGGCGACAGGTGACCGACGCCTGAGGTCGGGCGACCTCAGGCCGCCCCGCCCGAGGTCGTGCGACCTCAGGCGAGGCCTTTCGGCGGCCAGATCTGGCCGCCGGAGCTTGACCGGCCGCCAGATCTGGCCGCCGGAGGGTGGCCGGAGGCCAATTTTGGTCGCCGGAGGGTGGCCAGCGGCCAAAGGAAAGTAAATTTGCAAGAAAGAAATATTTACAATTTTTTTTAATAAAAAATTTCACAAAAGCCCCTTAGCAAAATGGGGTATTAACCAAACGGTATTTAGGTCAAAGTTTTTTCACAATGTAAAATTTACCAAACAGTATTTGCATTTCGAGAAACTCCTTTAGTCCAAAGGTATTTGCATTTTCCCAAATGCATTCCCCCAAAGCCGAACCAAACGGGCCCATATCATATTGCCGATATAAGTTCCACGCCACATGACAATTAATATGTCCCTAAGATAAAAATGGTTAGCCCATTAATGACCTTCAAAAGAAGTAAAATCTACAAACAATTTACTCTCTTTTGAAAATATTAAGTCAAATATTGACTTTACCAAAAACAAACTCCAATTAGATAACTGTTACTTTTGAGAATGTTATAAAATACGTATGCAGAGATGCTTCTAAGAGAACGAGTTTGACCTTTCAAATGGGCTCGAAAAGCCGTGAAATTTATAAACAATATTCTAGAGACATTATACTAACTAGGGTAAAAATATTGAGTCAAGTATCAATTATTAACAGTAGATAAAAGCTCGAACTAAATCATTACCATTGTCGGGAACTTAAAACAACCGTGTACATTTCCTAGCTATAGGACAAGGTTGACCAAATACAAAACGTATATAGGACAACATTCTCTCTTTTCTAAATCATAAGGATTTATTACACAAATGGCATCCAATAAATGGTACACAAACATAGTATAACTGCGAGAGCTTCAAAAGTTAATCTAAATCATAAATCATAAGGATTTATTACACATATGACATCTAATAAATGGTACACAAACATAGTATAACTGCAAGAGCTTCAAAAGTTAATCTAAACTTCAACAGATGGCACATCGTCGGATGGCACATCGTTGGATGACAGAACAATCTCTAGAAGCTTGTTGGAAACTTGTGCGAGCAGACCGGCCGACGCCAAAGCAAACACAAACAAGCACATATTGAGGATTAGCCACATAGCTAGAGACAGGCTTGTCCAAATAAGTAACTCGGCACTAAGTGTCCCGAAAATGATGTACAAATATTTATATATCGGGTTTGGACTCGTGGGCCCAGTTACTTGGATCAATGCTATGAGATATATGGCTTCACAAATGATGTATAACTACAAAATCAAATGGTTTAGTGCCTCTGTAGGCTGTGAATTGATATGCGTGATAATGAGCAGCTTAAACGAGATAAATACAATGTGAAACCTCTTGGTTGAGCCATAACTTTCCTGTTGTTGCTGATGTGATGGTTGCTCATTGTCCCTATAGTGAATCAAGAAAGAAAAATATATTCCAAAGAAGGAGGAAAAAAAAATCAACTTCAAAATAAGCCCTTTAAATAGAGTATAGAAGAAGATATGCAAGAGAATGAATCAATCACTGACCTTTGAGGTGTTACAGTTTCATCAGCCATGTTCGGGAGAAGGGGAGCACTTGTAGCGAGAGACACGAGGATTCGAAGAGCAGGAAGAGACTCAGCCACGCTCGAAAGTATTCTGACACGGAGCTTTTTGCTTTGTGTAAGGGAGTTGCATAGCTAGGTGAAAAGGTCCGGCATTTATATGCTTTTTCTTTCGCTAACGCGGAGTGGCCTACCCGTCGACACAACGCAGGGTGACCATGCGATTTCCATCCATGCGATTTCTGTGTTGCAAATATGGGGGAGTCCTTGAAGAAATTCTCTACATGGGAATTTCCAACAGTCCTGACATCCGCCCCGCCCCGAAGCACATCAACCGTGCTATTTGCACCTGTGCACGTCTGCCACGTCTGCCCCGCCCCAAAGCGCATCAACCGTGAGCACAGTGATTACGGGGAGGGCCCCACCTCCGCCCGAAAGCACATCAACCATGCGATTGCCCGAAAGCACATCAACCGTTTGATATCATCAATCGTTAAGGTACTTGGGCAATTAACCAAAAGCACATGGACCGTTGAGATTTTTTCTGATTTATAAATGAGGCGGCTGCTTCCTACTGTTTAAATCTTAATTAGTGTATGCTCCCTTTTGTGTTTTAGTCCCGCTAAGTACTCAGCTAGCTATCCTAAAGCTTGAATAAACTGATTTTCAAAGCCTTTTTCTTTTCTTGTACAACTGATGTACAACAAGTATTAAGAAAAATCTAATACTCTTTTTGTGGGAAGAATTAGCTGACGAGGGCTTGTCTAACTTTTTTATCTTTTCCAGTCAAAGATCTCCAAGCATAAATAAGTATAATTAAAGATTGAAGTGCATGCATTTTCATTTCATTTACTTTTCTCTTCAGATCTTATTCAACTAAAACACACCGTGTATTTAAATTCTCGTGTCCAAAAGAAAAAAAAATAAAAAAGAAGAAGAAAACCACAAAGACCTAGGATAATATTAGAGATGTCAAAATGAGTAGAAAATCCATTTTGAACCCATACGCTACGTTTTATCGTCTGGGTTTCTAACTGGTATAGAACTGGTTAAAATAAGATATAAAATCTAGAGATTTTGATATATCATATTCATTGTTTGGTGATTGTATTAATAAAGTCGGATATATTCACATCATATCATTACATTATTTGATGTGAATGGCATATTAGTATTAATGAATAAAAAAATTTACAAATAGATGATAATAATCTCTTGCAACATTCTTGTCTACTTTATTTTATTTTATTTTATTTTTCACTCTTCTTTTAGTTAATTTTTTTTATTTCCTTTCTTCTCCTTCCATCATTCTCTAATAAAATTTTATTAAATCATAAACTACACTAATATACCTCAAATATGTAATAAATATAAATATATTTATATTTATATATTGATTTTATATTATAAAATATAATTTGATTTGAATATATAGATAAAACTGAGATTAAATTAAAATAACTAAATTGTTGTTTTTTGTTATTTTGAATTTCTTATATTAGAATTAAAATACTACTTATAATAAAATATAATTTTAATTTTATTTATTTAAAAAGTTTGTTATTCGAGAAATATAACTTTCTTATTATAAATGTTACAAATCCTATCTACCTTTATCCCACCTCCCTCTTGGAATAATGTTATATAGTATATATCCCTCTTATATCAGACTTTATCTTATCTTGAGTAAGCGTCAAATGCAGGATATGATAAATTTTACCATATCCTGAATTTTATCTCGACTACCAAACGCAATTAGAGGTGAGCACGGTTCCCTGGTAGAACCCGGAACCGGAGAACCGAACCGGAGGGTCCGGTTCGGTTCCCGGTTTTAGGGAGTCTGGTTCCGGTTCCCGGTTCCTCATTTTTTGGAACCGGAACCAGAACCGGTCCACTCCAGCTACCCTCCTTTCCAAAAAATCTTCTTCTAACCCTAATTTTCCCCCCCACTTCTCAATTCTCAGTTTCTCTCTTCCCTCTCTCCCCAACACGCAATGCAACCTAGCGGAGATCTCCCTCCAGCGATTGCGACCCCGTCTTGCTGCCCGCTGATCTGTTCCCATGAGGGGTTAATAGATTGGGGTCTTTCTTTTCCATTTTTGGTTGCAGCTGACTGAGGCAAACAAGGGGTTCTTCCTTCCCTGCCATCTTTATTTGGTCGTCTTCATCTTCACCTGGATTCCTAGTAAATTTTCTCTTCGTTGTTGCATGAAGAGGGTTCGCGTGCGAATCTTTGATGCAACTAGTGGTAGATTAGGAAAAGATTTGGAATGGATCCAGCTCGCCACTCGCCGTCGACGCTCTTGGCTGCTCGTGGCTAGTCTCCTTCTTCTCCGTCGTAGCCCTCATCGTCGTCGTCATCTACCAGATCAGGCTCCCCTCCTCCCCTCACCTAACCCACCAAAACCCTAGCTTCCCCCAGCTTGCTCGTCCGCCGGATCTTTCCCACCTTTCTTGAAATTGAGTTGCTGTCGAATCGCTAGCATGGCGATTGACACTCTGAGCTCCCCTTATTGAATCGCCCCTCTCCACACTTTCCGCTCTTCTTTGGGCCGAACCATATATAGATAGAGATAAATTTGGTATGAAGAGCATCTCGGAGTGGGAAACTCTGTCATTTTGCTCCAGTTGGTTCTTCGCTGCTTTAGCTCTTTGGAGAGTGATTGAACGTTGCATTTAGAATGGCAATCGATGATGGATTAGAAGCATATGACTTCGTGCTGCATATCGCGTCTGAGTGTCGGGGAAGGGGTAGGTTTGTGCATATAGTATTGCTAGCTTGCTACTGCTTTGTTGTCAGTCTTTTGGAAAACTTGGTTTAAACTGTGAAGTGTTGATACATCTTTCTTCCAAGATGGCATCGGTGTCGTGTGTGTCCACTGAGTTCAGAACATATTAGCCTTCTCTGTTAACATCTATGCATTTTCATGGAAAGGCGTGCATGGTAATGTGGAGTGATTATTTGCTTGTGTAATGTTAGATGCTTGATGGGGTTTATAATCGAAGATTTATTTGTATTTTGCCTGATATTTTGTATTACTTGCATTAAAGTTGAGTGGGCAACCGTTTATTGTAAAAGTTTAAACTGTCAGACAACATACAGTTTATACTTCTATTTTAACACTCTGTCACTTGAAGACTGATAGAAATATGAAGCCTGAAGGATTTGAACCTTAGTGTCTTAGACAACTTGTATCTTTTCCTCTTTATCCAAACATAGATTATTTATTGGGATGGATGAAATCTTCTGCAGGATGAGATAAGGAAATTTCTGGGAGTTTGCCCTCAGAATGACTATTTTAACACCCCGTTGCTCGTCGATCATTGCCCTCGACGCTCATGGATCCTCCCTACCCGCCGCTCGTTGCCCTTGAAGTTGACGCTCATGGCTCCTCACTGCCCGCCATTCGTTTGTTGTCGCCGTCGACGATCCTAGCTCCTCGCCATCCGCTGCTTGTGTTAACTTGGATGCTTGTGGCTCCCTGCCACTCGTAACCCTTGAAGTTGACGCTCTTAGCAGTACTGGTGATCTTTTGTTTCTGCTCTTGTTTATACATATTGCTAACCAGTCGCATTACTATCTAAATTCTTTGATCCTACAAAAGTTGGTGTATCTCTGCAGGACGTTTCTTTTATTACAAACTACTGTTAAGATGCCCATACTTACATGGCAACATGAATGATGCTACAGTCACACATGGACAGTTCTCTCCTAATCACACTCTAGCTACTTTGAACATTGAAATTTATTTATAACCACAGAGTAGCTACTCTGAAGCTACTGCAGTTTTCCAGTAGGCCAAAAGGGAAGCTACTTTGAATTTGAAGTTTATATATAATTCTTTTATAGGGCAAGTGATTATGGGGAATAAACTTGAAAAACTTAAAATCTGTTTTCAGAGGTGGGTCGCTTTCCGGTTTCCAATAATTTTAGTTTTCTCTGGAGTATGTCTTATTTTTCTTAAAGCAAGCTGCAAATGCTTGACCCCTTGGGATTTAATGATCATGTAGCCTTCCATTATGCCTAGTCAATTTCGGTGCACTGTCTTTTTTGTGAAGTTTTAAGCTTCATGTAGTGTTTGGAAGAACAATGGAACTTAACTAAAATAAGATAGTGTCCTGCTTTGTGAACATTGAGCAGGTCTTCTACATGATCGTGAATGGCTTCTCAAAAGCCTGGCTGGTGAAATCCTTACACAGAAGAAGGTAAAGATTTTCTTCTTCTACCATATAATACTCGTTTTGAAGTCTATAAACCTTTTAGTGAGTTTCAAAGTCGTGCATTTCTGATTTTGAACTGAAAATTAGCAGCTTCAGCTAAATCAATTATGTCAGTACAGCTTCAGAAGGCCACTTCCGTCATATTGCCACAGGCAGTGCTAATCCTGCAATTACACTACATTCTTAATGCTTAGATTCTAACTTGTGATCATGGTGGATGAGTACTGGTTGGCCTAAACTCGCTGGCCCCCAATGCATCCACCACTCTTACCCAAATTCCTTTACATGCAGCATGCTAATTTGAGAGTAAAACGCTTACACGCTTAAGATGACAAAGCAGGCCAATGCATAAGTTTACACGGATGAATGTATTTTTTGTGATTTTTATCATTATAAAGACTATGTTGGAAGGGATGATCTCGGTTCCCGGTTCTAGGGAGGGAGGTTCCGGTTCCCGGTTCCTCTTTTTTTGGAACTGGAATCGGTTCCACTTAAATGAAAAAAAGAAGAAAAAAGAACCTATTGGATCCTGGAACCGGAACTGGAACCTGTGAGAGGGTAGGTTCTAGGTTCCAGATTTCGACGGGTAGGTTCCAGGTTCCAAAAAATGAGGAACCTGTACCCGAGGGTAGGTTTCAGGTTCCAAGCGGAACCTGTAAGGAACCTGGAACCGCTCACCCCTAAACGCAATTATATTCAATGAGATGGGTTATATATGGGTTAGTTAGGCTTTAATAAATGGGTTGTTAATGGGTTTGGGTTGTATTTAAGTGTAATGATATATAGGTCATGAATGGGTTTGTCTTTAAACCCATTTACAAGCCATTTAACTTATAAATGTTATTAGTTAACTCAACCCATTAAAGATATATCATTGTCGCAACCTAAATTTTCTACATAATAACAGGTTTAGGGGTATTGTTAATTTCGAGCTGACGGGCTTTCATTAACTCGAGCTCTCCCAAGCCCATGCCCCGCGCA
The DNA here is from genome assembly GCA_014858505.1 of Corymbia citriodora subsp. variegata. Classification (NCBI taxonomy): domain Eukaryota; kingdom Viridiplantae; phylum Streptophyta; class Magnoliopsida; order Myrtales; family Myrtaceae; genus Corymbia; species Corymbia citriodora. The sequence goes on along the minus strand of CM026413.1, from coordinate 18,000,139 downwards.
ACGTGGGATATCGTGAAAGTCTTCTAATAAGGAGTCGCCACTAACCTATTGGGGTCGGCTAGAAACCAAGTGAGACATGGGAACGTACCTCACTTTCTACGCAACCAGAGAATCTAGGGTCGAGGACTTGAATACGTTAGTCACGCGACTAACGCTCTTTCGGTACCCAACTCGATTGTATATTAACTAAAGTTGTGGAAGCACATTCGAGAAAACAAAGGTTTTTCCTAACCGCTTTACAGTAAGGAAATAGCATCCAAAAATCATGAAAAAAAATCATGACAAAACAAAGCACATGAAAAGAGCCCCAAAGACTTATTCAATTTTGGTATTTTTTCTTTTATAAGGGTTTTCTAATTTTTTTTTTTTGCAATTTTTTCTGATTTTCTGAATTTTTCTGAATTTTTTATATTTTTTATATTTTCGAATTTTCCGAAATTAAACAAAACAAGTTTTAAGATTTTTGAAATTTTTTGGCTTTTCTGGAATTAAAAAAAAATTATTAATGTTTTTTTTGGAATTTTCTAAATTTTTCTATTTTTTTGGAATTTTGAAAATATTCGATTTTTTATTTATTAAAAAAGTAATCCGGACCGGGTCAGGAAACCCGGCCCTACTAAACCGATCCGGACCCTATTGGTCCGGGCTGGAGCAACGATCGGGCTGGCCGAACGGCCCGGTCAAAATTTTCTTAAAATGGCCCATGATTAGAAATAAAATTAAACAGCCCATTTCCTTGTTTTTTTTTTTTTAGCCTTTTCTTCTTCTTCTTCTTTTGTTTCTTTTAATTTTTCCTGTTTTTTTATTCTTTTCTTTGGTCTTCTTCTTCATGTTTTTGCATGCATGCCCGACGCTTCTCTCCCTATGTTTCTTCCTGCAGCTCATGCTCACCGACCCGAATGACCATCAACGCCACACCCAACCTCCGTTTACCGACTGCCATTCACCAATCATTCACCCCGACCGACACCAACCACCGTCGACCAACTCCGGTCGCTTATTCCGGCGACCACAAACTTAGCAAACAAAACCCAACCAAATGGGCATTTTTTAAACCCAGAGATCTCAGCAAACCAACAAGGATAAATACATTAGAATGAGGAGAAATATTCTAACTCGTGCGGTCCTGAACCGCTGGATCGCTGGTGAGGGGAGGTAGCTCCGGTGAGTTTTTGTTTTTTCGGCGATTTGCAAAGATTGATGAACACGCCATGAAATCACGGGAAAACATAGAGAAAAACATGATATCAGACGTAGTTCAATCACGCAAGAAAGACCACGCATCAAACTAAACTTCTGAGTATCCACACGACGAAGTGAATTTTGGCCATTCATTTAGGCATTTCCTCAAATAGTTGGTGCACGATTTAACAAGTATGTTCAGGAACAAGATTCAATGTGATTTTCGAGTCAAAGATGATGTAAAAAGGTTAGAATCAACATATTTCTTGCCAAATCCGTCTTATTTTATCGCGGTTCACCCAAATTTTTCCAGTCAAGTTCGGTGCTCCTAAGTGTTCTATATTTCCTTCAGGCAATGCATCGAACAGGTGGTATGCATCGATGAACCCAAGTTCTGGGTTCGAACCGGAAGCATTCCTCAGTCTAACAGTGGGTGTTAATCTCCCGAATATCACAAATCATCAAGACCTCGATTCATTTTTGCTTGTTTTGTTTAGAAATCCCATTGATTCAACTCTATAGCTTTACACGCCACAGTCGGCACAAAACGGAGCATGAGAAAAAGCATTACCTGGTTCGGGAATGGAGTTTTTGCCGGCATACGGTCACTGGCAAAGCTTCGACGGACGATGAATATCGTTCCTTCTGGTATAGGGATCACGTGTCCAATGGGCGAAGGCTTCCGTACCCCCACGGATGGGGATAATGGCCGGCGATTGTGCAAGATGCTCTCCGGTATCCCCCTCGTCGAAGCACTCTCTCTGACTTGAGCTCGTTGAAGTTCTTTCTCTCCGATTCAAATTTGCGCAACCTTAAGATTTTCCCCTTTACCCGTCGAGCTTGAGCAGTCTCCTTGATGAGAACGATTCTGTTTTTCTTCTTGTTTCTCACGAGCGCTCTCTCTCGGCCAACCTCTGGCAACCCTCCAATGGCCAACGAAGATGATTCGGCTTTTACCCTCTTTTCTCTCTGATTTTCCTCTCTGCTTTTTCTTTACTGAACCTTCCCCCACTTTGGATTATCTCCCAATAATTGTTCTTCAATCAAGTTTCCACTGAGGCTCCTTTGACTACCGTTTGGAATTTTCCATAACTATGCAGATCCGGACAGCACGAGGGGGGTGCTCACTCCCAGTGTGACGCTAGGCCAACAAGGTCGTTGACATCGGGATGGAGCAGCCACAGGTTTTTCGTCGCAAGATCACGAACAACTTTGTCGTCACGATGCGGGTCTTCTCGGATCAGCACAAGCAGCAAGGACGTTGCGAGCCGGTGCTTGCATCAGCTCTTCCTCGTCATCGTCGTCATCGGAAGCGGTAGTGGCACATGGAGTCACACGAACAGGGCAGCGGTCTCTTCGGCTTGGCTTCGCGAGCTACTTGAGGGCAGTTGACGCTGAGTGGCAGCAGCTCGTCGGATTTGGTCAAGAGAGGAGGTAGCGGCCGTGAGCGGAGGAAATGCTATGAGGAAGCCCAAAAGCAGCGAGTGTCGCGGATCAGTGACGGTGGAACTCTTGGAGCCGCGACAGGCAGTGTCACCGGTGCAAGATCCGCGATGACGGGCGACAGGCGTGCTGCACCAAGGATGTGGTTGCGAGACCTGCAGCGAGAAAGCAATGTCTAAGGGCATTCAGTCGTGGATGGCCAGGGAAGATGACGCCCCCTCCTTCCCTTTTACAGAATTTTTTCTCTAGCTACCCTTCTCTGCCTTCCTTTTTTCCGATCTGCGTGCGTCTATCCTCTTCGCGGCAGCCAGCCTCTCTCTGTCTTCTCTCCCAGTCGCTTCTATCTTGCTGCCCCCTTTTTTTGCCTTTTCTTTTTCGGTTTTCCCCCTCTGCTCGTGTTCTCCTCTTCTTCTTTTTCTGTTTCCTCCCCGATTCTCTCTCGGTGGTGGGGGGTTATTCGAGTGCCGTGGTTGCCCTCTCCCCCCACGTTCTGCTCCTCCGCTGCGTTTTTCGCGTGTGAATGTGGGAGAAGAAGAAGAATCCAAGGGAGGATGGGCCAGGCCCAAATAAGAGGGAGGTGGGCTGAAAGAAGAAGGAAAAGAAAAAGAAATGGGCGAATAGAGGAGTGGGCTGAACTAAGCCCATCCGAATTTTTTTTTTATCTTTTTTTTTGTAAATTAATATGTATTTATAAGAGCAAAATAAATGGGCAATTAGAACAAAATAGATAAAAATTCGGGTGTCAACAGTCATTTTCTTTGAAATTTTTTATAATTTTTGATATTTTAATAATTTCTTTTTCTTTTTTATTTTTTCTTTTTTCTTTTTTCTTTTTTCTTTTTTCTTTCCTTCTTTCACCTTTTCCCCTACGAACTCCTGCGGCCAACCAGCCGCTAGGCAAGGGCCATGACTAAAGGCCGTGAAGCGCTCATTGGTAGGGCAAAGTTCACAACTCCTATCCAATTACACCGACAAGCCTCGAGCTTGCCAAATCTAGCACAAGCATGGCCCGGAAAGCCCTTAATAGTAGGGTGAGGTTTGCGGCCCCTGTCCAATCACATCGATGAGCTTTGAGCTTGCAAGATTTGGGGAGTCGAGCTCATTGATTGCAAGCGAGGGTCGCAAAGCCCTCATTGACAAGGCGAGTTTTGCAACCCCCACCTAATTGCACCAGTGAGCCTTGAGCTCGCCAAATCTAGTGAGCTGAACTCGTTGGCTTCAAGGCCAACTTGACCTCACAGATCTGGCGATGCTCAACTCGCCGAAATTAGGCAAGTTTGAGCCTCACTAGCTTGTGGCGAGGGCAGAGCTCACCTATCGCTAGTCACAGCTACTGTGGCTAATGACCTAGTGAAGAAGGAGGGAAAAAAAAGGAAAAGAAAAAGGAAAAAATAATTAAAATTTCTATTTTAAAAAATAAAAATACTTAAAAGGAGTGCACAGAAAATCAAATCATATTTTCTATACTAGCAAAAAATATTTTAAGTCATTTTCAAGTTTCAATCAAACACAAAAAAAATATTATCATTTTCAAGAATATCACATTTTTTGTGAAATAAATGAAGTCTCAATTTAAAAAAACAAAAATCCATTAGTTTTGTAATTGTATTTTAATAATATATATTTTTAATCATAACAAATAATTTTTTCTAGATTTAGTTAAATATGGAATAATTTTAACAATATAAGTTGGGTCGGGTATCATTTGGTATGGATTGGGTAGGGTATGAATCAACAAATTTACATTAGTAATAAATGAGTCATAAACGGGTTAATGAGTTAATTTGGGCTGGACAATCTATGATCTAATCCAAATTCAAGCTGACCCACCTATTTGACAAATCTAGATAAAAGACAAAAGGTAAGAGAGGTTTAAGGCTTTAGTGGGGACTATCGGGTTAGAGTAGTTAGTAGGGGTGATCATGGTCCGGGTTGGGCCAAGCCACCCTCTAACCCTAGAACTAACCCGCACAGTGTTGGTCCTCAAATTTTAGGACCGAGGACTGACCCTATTGAGCTTGGGACCAAGGACAGAACTGACCCAATGGGTTCGGTCTGATTCCAGGGTCAACCCGGGACCAACTAATAATTTTTTTTTTGTTTCATTTTTTGCATTCCCTAAAAAGGAAAATTTCTTTTTTTGCTCGACTTGGATCAACAAGCAGCAACTCGTCACATACAAGACTCGGCTTGAGTCGCAACGAAGCGAGAATAGCGACTGGTGTTGAAAGTTTGGACGGTAGTAGGTCGTCGAAGTAGCAGCCAATTCTGTCCTAGTCGGGGCAGCAGCGAGCGGCGGCGGGGAACAAGAGTAGCTCATCTTCGAGAGCCTGGATACGACATCAAGGACAGCGAGCAGCAAGGATAGTGTCGAGGGTGATGGATCTTGTCGAGAGCGAGGTAGTGGCTCGTCGTAGCAGCAGCTTGTCGAGATAGCATCGGACGCGGTGTGGCTAGAGTTGCAGATGCAAAAGGGGTGCTCGAAGAAGACCAACACCCTCTTCTTCTCTATTTTTTTTTCCCTACATCAAGCCAAAGGAGGTCTCACTTTTCCTCTCTGTGTTTTTCTAAGAAAACCCCTGCAAAACTCTCCCCCTCGAGCTCCTCTTTCTCTTATGTTTTTCTTTCCCTTTTCTTCTCCCTCTCTCCTCTACTTTGGCGACCTAATCCCCTTGATTTTCTGCCGCCTCTAATCCCTTTGCCTTTGACTTGCACCTTAGTTTTTTAGTCTTCTTTTACAGGTGATGTTCTGAACAGGCAAAAAGAAGGGAGGAAGAAGAAAATGGAGCGAGCCGAGCTGAGAAGAAAGAAAAAAGGAAAAATGGGCTAGGCTCGTGCGGAAAAGATATTTTAGTTATAATATATATAATATATGTATTTATATATAATATATACATATATATATATATTTTTTTTAGGGTTGGTCCAGGTTGGATCGACCCTAAACTCTTAAAATCAAGGATCAATCCGTACAGTACTAGTCTCGGAATTTCAGGATCAAGGACCAACCCAGTCCTCCTAAGAACCGGACTGGGACCAGCAGGGTTGGGCCGGTCCAGGGTCGATCCAGGGTGGACCCTGGACTGATGCTCACCCCTAGTAGTTAGGATTCGAAATTTCATTTAGAATTTAAATGAAGGTCCGAATGGAGTCGCGTCTTCACGTGATGTAAGAGGCACGGGATGCTTTCCAGGCGGCCCCCATTATTCCTTAACCGCTTCATACTCTTTTAATTCAAATCATATTTGGTCATCAATTTATTTAAGCCGAAATGGGCGTGCGGTTAGCCGATGGAGGGACAAGAAAAATAAGGATTATCTTCACTCCAATTCAAATGTGGATTTCAAAGAAAATCGTAGTAAATAGCACATCTTAGTTTATCCAACATTCTTTTTGGGTTATCTAAGGTTACTAACTCATATTTTCATCAATATTTATTAAATTAGTTAATGTCACAAAAAATCTCAAACTTATACATAAATGACTAATTTACCCCAAATGACCAAAAAAAACTCCAAACTAATCCACTTGTGATAAATATATCACAAGCTAATTTTTTGACCCCCAAAAATCTCAAATTAGCATAGTTGTGATAAATATACCTTCCATTAAATTAGATTAATATAACAAAAAACCAAAGAAATCCGTACAATTGTGATAAATGGAGAATAAAATCCCAAAACGGTATACTAGTCAATTATCACTTGTTATCCAACTCAATAATTTGATATAAAATTTAATGGAGACTAATAAAAGATAAATTTATTGTAGGTGTAGAACCCATACAGACCACAATAGGTCCCAAAAGGAAATCGGAAAACAAATGGTCTGCTATGAAACCTACTTTCAGCCCAAATAATCTAAATAGTAAAGTCAAAAGAAAACAGGTATGTCATGTCCCTTCGGCTAGTCTCTCCTCTCTCCGCGGCAAAGCTCCGTCCCTCGAGTCCGTTGCCTTTGATCGTCCTCCTTCGCGTCCCTTTTCGGGTAGCTCTCTCTCTCTCTAAGTTCGCACCGGAACCAGCAGCACAGAGATTTTTTCTTTTTGGAACTTGATGTTTGGCTGTAACAGGCACATATGCAGGACGAAGAGTCAGTGGAAGTAGGATCATGAACAATGAATGAAGGAATTAAATAAAGGGAAGAAAGAAGAGTAGTGGAAGTAGGAGGAGAAGAAGAAGACGAGGAGGAGGAGGAGGAGGCGTGGTCATCGGATTCGGAGATCGAGAAGGCGTTGTCGATGGTTTGGACTTGAAAGACAGCTGAGAAGCAGGGGATGGAGCCTTCCCTCCCAATCCGCGACGTCTGAATGCTCATGGAGGGCTTCACACGCGTGCCCGGTCGTCCACCCTTCAACCCCTGTCCAATCGGAGCCAGAAACTCTCCACCCATATCCGCGCTTCCCTTTTGGAGTTACTAAGATTCATTTGACTAGTTCCCAACACCCTTTGTAGGTTGTAGTTCAGAGGCATGCTTGATTCTTTAGTGTTGCTTGGACCAATGTATAGGTTGCCTGAGAAGTGAAGTTTGATGTCTTCTTTCTGATGCTGGAAATTAGAGATTTTCTTTGATGATTACTACTCGTTTGGCTTGCTTGAAAAGCCTAAAGTCACTTTCTCTTTCTTTTCCGGTTTGAATTGATTGTGATAAGAAGGGAGGTTAGAACATCACTTTATGCTTGAATAAATTGGAGGAGAAAAATGTGGCTACACTGTTACCACAAGATTGAACTCTGAAGCATAGGGTTTAGCATCCTAATTGTGCTTATTGATAAAAATGAACAAGGAGGAGTCTTTAAAACATACAAGGATTGGTTTCTCTTTGTACTCGCTGTTCTTTGGAAAGGGCTGCATAATCTTGTGATTAATTTTATACTGGTATAGTGTGGGTTAAGCAATATGCTGCTCACAATGGTTGCTTTCCTAGATTTCACGGTTTTGATCAATTACCTGAGAAGCTAAGACTTCTTATTTAAGTTCTTATATCCTGCCTTTACTGTGAGAAATATTATGTATAAGCTTCACTAGCATTTTCTGGAATCGATGTATTGAGAGCCAATGCTTATTGTGCAGCAATCCCTGAAACGTATCCTTGTCTACACCCCGTCTATAATTACTTCTTTCACTGTCTCCGTATTTCCCAGCTGTCTACATTTTTGAGTTTCACCAACCTCCATAATTGTGATGGAACTTCATAAGAACTTTCAATTTCTGCACTTGTCACCCAAAAAAAGAAAAAGAAAAAAAGAACGTTGAATTCATTCTGTCATCAATTTGGTTGGCAGACAATGATAACTATAGAATTTGATAGTTTCTTCTTGGGGTCGGAACTTTTGACATGAATAAGCATTTGTTGGTATATGGTGTACTGGTAACATATTCAGCACTTCCTTCTGCATCTAAACATGTTTTGGTCGACACTGGTATGTTCTCTAGCTTCTTTATGTGTTGCTGAGTATGTGACTTGCTGAAAAACTGCACGAGTGGGAGAGAAGGGTGAGTGTTGGCTTGTCCAGCACACTGACAACTTCAATTCGAGAAAGTGTACGGGACATGGCTGTTGGCAAAATTGAAAGTAATGAGAAAGCTGACTTTGCAACTGTCAAGCAGGTAATGTTTTCATCAAAAGATTGATCAAATTTTTACAAAGTGTTTGGTAAAATATTTCCATAAATTCTTCACACTGTCGTTGTAACAACAGCCACTATCAGGTCTCTTTATACTAAGTGTAATCTGCTGCTTGGATTTTTCTCAAGTCAACATATCCCCTGTTCTAAAGATAGAATTTTCGACAATTTTTTCATTGCCTCCTCCCTCTTGCTTTGCACCTCTATCCCAGGGTCATATCTTCTGTACTCAGCATGAAGCATGAGTAGAATTAATTTTCAGAATTTATTGTTCTTCATGGAGATAGGAAAACAAACTATAATTACTTTTATTTGATCATCCATAGTTTTGAAGTTGAAACGAACCCTATTGCAAGCTTAATCTGTCTCTTTGCTAAATCAATATTTCAGTCCGACTGAATCATAGCTGAGTAAACTGTTTGATGGGTGTATGCGTTGGTTCATGTCCCCTCTTGCAATAATTATTCAGAAGGAAGACCACTTCTATAAATCATTGCGGTTACAGTGCCCCACCCCTACTCCTAAAAGTTACTAAAGCTATGGTAGCATCTTCGAGAAGTTCTCATGGAATTGTTTATATGGTTTTGCAGGCCATTGATCAGAGGACTGAGATGGTTCTCTTCAAGATGTTCATCCATCAAGTGTGTAATGATATAAATGGTTGCATTTCCACTGGCAAAGAAGCATGTTATCATCCACAGTAACCGATACTTGCTTCTTTCTTTTTTTATCAATTGATTGTAGGTGGAACTTCTCCCCATCATAGTTATAATTTCATGATTTCACTTGGGATGTATACTTTTGCTACCACTGCATATTTCTCTGGGCCCTTTTGTCACTCTTGACTTTTATAAGCAAATGTCTATCATGCAACATAATCTGATGGGCAAGAATTGGCAATCAAAGTCTACAAGACTTCGGTGCTGGAGTTCAAGCGTGAGTCACATATTGTGCGAGTTGAATTTACCGGATGTGGAGATGACTTTGCACTTTTCAGCAGTAGCCCAATTTTAGTTGAGAGTAAAGCGAGAGGGATAAATTCGTGTTTGTCTTGTATTGTGTCAAGGTATCATTCGTAGATGGTGTTGGTATATCGTTCCAAGGTGTATCGTATAGCAGCTTCTTCTTTTCTGTTTTTCCCCCTTCTTTTTGCTAGCTATTACAGGGAAGGAGGCTTTGGTAGGAGTTGGCTATGACCTAATCAAATCCCGGTTCTGATCCCCTATGGATAGTGAGATACCTCCTGGGATTTAAGTTTGATTTTTTCACTTACTTTCGGCGATGAGAAATGAAAAGTTTTTATCCGTTGGATTGAGATTGCTTGGCTGGCTTGGTTTGGAATTTTGCTATCATGAGATTTAAGGACTATTTGCTTTACTGAGGTGAGGGTCAAAGACTGGCCATGCTATCACTTGGCAGATTGTGAAATTTGCCAAACTAGGAGTTGATGATGCATTTTTTCAAGTCTCTGATGTCAATTGAATTTGTTCGTTTTTGGTGTTACCCAACCCCGACGACTGTTTAGACATGATCATTGGCTGTGTGTTCTGATTATAGCCTTTTAACATTTGAAGCCTTCAAGGGATTGTGGGGGTGACCTTTTGACTTTTGACTTAAAAAAGTAATCATGGATCTAAAAAATAGATCATAAAAATCGCAAGATTTATTATAAACCACGTGCCACAAAATTAGTACCCAAATAGAGTGCATATTGTTGAAATTTCAACTATCAGTCGGCACATCGTTGATCAGCTCAACAATCTCTTGAAGACTATCAGAATCTCGCGTGAGTAGACATGCCAAAGCAAGCACTAACAAGCAAACGTTGACGACCAACCACATGGCCAGAGACAGGCTAATCCAGAGAAGCAATTCGAAAGCGAGAGTTCCGAACATGATGTACAAAAATCGAAATATAAACTTTGAGCTCGAGGGTCCGGTCACTTTGATTAGTACTATGACATAGATGAATTCACAAATGATGTAAAACATTAGAATTGGGTGGCTCATTGCCTCGGTATGTTGCAAATTGAAATGGGCGATGATGAGCAGTTTGAATGAAGTAAATACAATGTGAAATCTCTTGGTCGAGTCAAAACTTTCTTGTTGTTGATGCTGCTGTGGTTGTGCATTCTCCCTGCATGGAATTAGAAAGAAATTAATTGGAAGAAGAATAGATTCAAAGGGGAGAAAAGAAAAACTACCTATTAAGTTGTGCTTTAAGCAGAGCTTTTGGAACATTTGGAACGTTCAAACGAACGAATATCGTACCTTTCGGGTGTCACTATATGATCGGCCATGTTTTGGAGACGCAGGAGCCGAATGAATCCGGAGATTGTTTTTGGGCTTTGTGAGTAATAAGCGGGGCACTTCGTGGTAGCATATATAGGCCATGGTTGGACACCCTTAGCGTTGGTGGTGGGGGGCGGTGTACGTTATTCTGCTCCGCATTGCCCCTTTTTATGCCTTTCTTTATTTTTAATATTCTACTTTTTTAATTGACGAGGACTTGACTTTTGCAAAAGTTTATCCCAGTTGTCTGATTTTAGTTTCCAGGGTCAGATCTAGACCGTCGCTCTATCACGAATTTACATCAACGGTTGGAAAAGTTAGGTCATCTTTTCGTCCACCATCATGTGTGCCAATAGCAGGGCAATACAAATTCTATTTGGTGGGTAACATCCGGTGAAGTGTACATATAAAGAACTAGTATGAGCCAACATCATAAGCTAAGACAATTTAGTAATCAGGAAAAGTTCGGTCATCTTTTCGTCCATTGCCATGTTTGCCGATGGCAAAGCAATAAAATTTCTATTTGGCTGTGGAAATAGGCCGAGGCTCCATGATCCCCATGTGCGGTGTAACATCTAGTGAAGCGTAAATATAAACTAGTGTGAGCCAACATCATAAGTTAAGACAATTTAGCAATCATGAGTTGATAAAGGGCATCATGCCTAAGTGCGCCGTGGGATGAGAAAGGACCGGTTGCCACAAGCAACAGCATCACAGTTAAAGATGCATCACCATCGACACTTCCAGCAAACGAACTGAGAAATGCAGCTCCATTTCCATTGTGTATGCACGGCTACCGTGAAGCGGAATTATTGCCAATTTAGAATTAAAGAACAATGTGATCATCCAAACAGTCTTGACACCATTGGGGTATGGTTCATATTCCTTATCGACAAGATGACACGAGGGTCTTGCTCCTCAGTAGGGGTTGTGAGGGCAGCGCCCTCGAGCTAACAGAGGGCTTACCAAGGGTCCAAGGGCCTCCTTAAGAACTTTAAACTTTGGTGCAAAGTCAAGTCACCTAGATGTAAAGCACACGTTCAAAAGCACATCAACCGTTAAGAGGCAGCTGCTTCTTACAGTTAAGTAACTACTTAGCTATTTTAGAGCTTGATTAAACCGATTTTCAAAGCCAATTTTCTTTTTCTTTTTTTAAGCAATTGATGTACAACAAGTACCTAGAAAAATTTAACACTCTTTTGATGGGAAAAAATCAATTAAGGAAAACTTCTCTAACCTTTTGCGGTGTTTCTAAGATATCCTAAGACTTTATTCAGTATTTTTACACATCCTTTGATGCCTAAATGTGATTTTTTTTTTCATTTAGTCTCACCGGAGGTCTCAAAGCATAATCAAGTATGACTAAAGTGCAAGTACTTCATTTCTTGTAATTTTTCTTTTCAAATCCTAATTAACCAAAACTTACCACATATATTCTCAAATGATAAATTTTTATGTCCGAAAAAAAAATTGCGAAGACCTCTGGAAATGAAAAGAGAGGGAGAGAGGTGTTTAAGTCTTTATGTGTGACTGTCATGTTAGAGTAATTAGGGTTGAAATTCCATTTCGAATTTCAATGAAAGCCTGAATTTTTTTATTCCAAACGATAGAACTTTCATTCAATTAGGAAAAATGAAAGAGCCAATAAATGGGCATCAGTACATAATAGGTCCAAAAGAACTAGAGGATGTGAAAAAACTCAATTTGAAGGTAAAGAAACCTGTGTTCATGGACTTTGACGGCCTAGTCCACAATAAAATTACCCTAAGACAGTAATCCCAGAGGGACAAACAAATCTCTCATGGATTGCATGTCGCTTTTACCACCGTGGATTGTCTGACTCAATTATTAAATCCTTCCTCTCCTTCCCTCTTTGCCTTAGAAATCTTAGGGTTTGGAAGAGCACCTGTACCACAACCTACAGGGGCGACGAAGCTCAAATTGCACAGGAGTGGCAACCGATCAGTTGTCCTTGGAGGTCGCAGCACACGTATGCCACTCTCCCTCCTCTTCTCTCGAATGAAGTGGCGCATTTACGTGGGAAAAGGAGTAAAGGATGGTTTTTAAATAGGAAACACAACTAGTTTAATACAAGAACCACTTTTAAACCAGCTCTTCCTTTCGGGGGATTGAGATATCGAATTGAACCGGTCCGTCCAGTTGATGGGATATGTCTATTGGCAAAATTGAAAGTAATGAGAAGGTTGACTGCACAACTATCCAATACTGAAGTACATTTAGTGAAAAGATCGATAAGCTGTAGATCAAGTTTATGGTAAAATATTTCCATTATCATTCTCCATGTTGCAGTTTAACAACAACCGCAACAAGGTTGTGCATAACTCTACAATTCTAACGACTCAATGATATCAAGTTTCAACTTCCATCGTACTCAAACACTTAAAAATGAGTTTAAATGTTATGCCCCAAAGTTCTACGTGGAGAATTAGCATAAGCACCAGGATGTAGATGTAGACAAACCAGTTGTAAAATTAGCGTGAGTATTTTCGTAATTTGAGTTTTAGTTCGTCTTTATACATGGAAATATCAAAGTTTCAAAATTATATATATCCATATATACATATATATGTATGTATAATTTGTGAAGATTGATCCAAAAATAATCATGAGCATACAAAAATGCATTACTACAATCAGAAATATTTACTACAAATAGCATGCAACAAAATTTATATGCAGATATGGTATGGTTGTAGGAGCTTAAAAAATGAGCCTCGAACTTTGGAAAATGGCACATCATCGGATACCTAAATAATTTGTCCCAAACGATCAGATCTTGGCAAGCAGACATGCCAGAGCAAACACTAGCAACTTGATGTCGAGATCCTCAAAATTGACATACAAGAATGGGTATATAAGAATTTGGCTTGTGGTCCAGTCATTTTTGTCAATGCTATAAGATATATGACCTCACGAACAATCTAAAACTGTAGAATTGTGTGGCTTAACACCCAATATGCTGTGAATTAAAATGCACAATGATTAACAACTTTAATGAGATGAATATATTGTGGAATTTTTTGGTTGAGTCAAAATTTTCCTGTTGTTTCTGCTATTGGGAATGCCCATTGTCCATGTACCAAATTAGGAAAAAACTAATTTGAAGAAAAATAACTTCAAAAGAAAAAAATTAGCTACTCAATCCGCGTCCTAACAGAGCTCTTAGAGCATAGTTGCATGAACGAATTACATATTTTTTCACTGTTTGATCTACCATGTATAGGAATTTTGACTGTTTCATATAGCATTAATTTATTGATGATTGAGCAAGGCTCGACTGTGCTAAGAAATGCATTTAATTATTTTATTTTTCTTGATTGCAAAGTTTGAATTTTGACTACTAGAGGTGTGTTTTACTTATAAATGAAATACGAAGTGGCTTCCATCTGACGTGGGAAAGAAAATAATATTCATCGCTTCATAAAAATATCATATTTTCCAAAGATCAACTCAAATCTGAAAAAAAAAAAAAATATCCTGCCGTTTTAAAAGGAAAGTATTTTTTTTTAGAGGCTAGTGACTTGGGCATGGGCAACAAAGTTTCAAGCCCGGCCTCTGTGGATCCAGGTCTACAGGCCGAGCTTGGGCTTGGGTCCATCGAGGCCAAGCACCGGGCTCCGTGCCCATGCTTCCCTGCGCTCAATCTTGAGGATTATCGAGCCAAAGCGTGAAAAATTATCGAATTCTGAGCTTGGTAATATTGTACAACTTTTCCAGAGAAAGATGTCAAATGTTGTCTATTCAAACCCCATTTGGTCTCTAAACCCGTTCTTGATTCTGGCCTTTCAATGGGAAAAGGACTTAAAATCCACATCTTGAAGCAGAAATCTAGACTGAGCGCTGCAAATATAAGCAGGCCCAGACCCTTAGCTACGCACACCCCACCAGAAAAGGCATGCGACAGGAAACTTTCCAAATCCAGTTCGTGAGAGCAGAGCATGTACCTCTAATGAATCCGAAAGCTGCGGATGTTCCTGTCTCGAGCTGAACGTTGTCCAAGTCTCTACCGACAGCGCAGCGGAAGGCGATTCCGAACAGCGCACAGCCGATGAAATCAAATCCCCGAAGGGAGTACCAGCCGGGACACCGCGGCAACCTGAGTGAGCGGTGGCAGTAGAGCCGCAAGGGTACCTACCAGTGCTGATACAGAAGCTGCTTTTAACAGACTCCCCATCTCTCTTCTTCTCGATTTATTTGCATCACCATCTCGTCCTTCATCTTGAGCTTTTGCGGTTTGGGAGAGCGACCGCTCAGTTTCTTCGACCAAGGGCCCTTGCTTTCCGATAGCTCCCTCTGGGATTCCTGCAATCTTCAGCAAGATCAACAATAATCAAAGACGGGAGTAATTTCATGCTCAGAGAGAGCAATCAAGCCATGTTCTGCCGACCGAAATATGATCAAGGCATGACTCGACTCTGTGCTGATCTGATGCGAAAGTGAAGGCTCAATCAACTAAAGTTCCATCAAGCTCGGTTGATCAAGGTCTAGTGGCAGGTTTTCCTACTTTGATACACTCGAGCTCATTTCAACTAGTCAGAAGAATATTGCAGTGGTTCTAATGTTACCACTAAAGCATATCATGCGATGATCGGATCCATGAGAATACGATTACTTGACCGACTCAAACTTGAGTCGAATTCACATCGAGTGAGCTCAATTTGACCAAGAGGAGCTTGCAAGCAGCTCAATTCATCTACCTCTTAAAAGTTGCGGGGAGACGTCGCAGAAGGCTTCAGGAGGGAGAAGTGTTTGAAAAAAATAAGAAAGAAAAAGGGAAAGGGAAAAAAAAAAAGGCCTTGGTAGAAGTTGGCTATGACCTAGTCAAATTCCGGTTCCGATCTACTATCAATAGTTAGATTCCGTCTGTGATTTTAGTTTGATTTTTTCAGTTACTATTGACAGTGAGAAAATGAATAGTTTTTATCTGTTGGATTGAGAGTGCTTGAGTGGCTTGGCTTGGAATTTGCTATCATGAGATTTGAGGCCATTGCTTTACTTAGGTGAAGGTTAAAGACTGGCTATGCAATCACTTGGTGGATCATGAAATTTGCCAAATTAGGAGTTGATGAAGTACTGTTTCCAGTTTCCGATATCAATCGTATTTGTTCGTTTTTGGTGTTACCCAACCACGGCGACTATTTAGCTAGGATCATTGGCAGTGAGTGACATTATAGCCTTTCAACAGTTGAAGCCTTCAAGGGTCGTGGGTGACATTTTGACTTAAAAAAAATAATCATGCATCTACAAAAATAGATTATGAAACTCACTAGATTTATTAAATATCACATGCAACAAAATTGATACCCGAATATAGCACATATAGATTCAAAAGAAGAAAAAAATTAGCTACTAATCCGCTCCCTAAGCAAAGCCTTTAGAACATCGCCAAATCAACATATCGCATACCTTTCAGGTGTCGTTATATGATCGGCCATGGTTTGGAGATCTAGGAGAAGGGGTGAACTCTAGGATTTGTTCCTGAGCTTTGTGAATGATGAGGGGTAAGAGTTACTTGGCGGTGGGTAATATTTATAGGCATTTCTTTTTCTACTATTCTGCCGTGCATTTGTTCTATTATCGGGGGCGACTGGCCTTCTGCGAAGGTTCATAAAATTAGGCCTGGACGGTCAGATCCCCTCACAGAGTTTAATCAACGGCTAGAAACAATGCAGGACGTACACGAATTTCCTGGTTGCCCTCCGAGGCGGAACACAAGTCAAAAGTTCGCGCTGGGCCCACTATAAGTCATAAGTCAGGCCCGTAGGTATTCTGCGCCCTTTTTTGTAGTCTCCATTATCAAAATTCCCTTTTTGCCCTTGGCAGGGCAACAATATATCGGAAATGGACAAATTCCCTTTTTGCCCATGTCAGGGCAACAAATTTTCGCTCCCATGTGACCGTTTAAGGGATTGGCCCTGGAAATAGGCTAAGGCTCCACTATCCACATGTTCTGTATAACATCTAGTAAAGTGTACATGTTGTAAATGTCGTATGAGCCAACATCATATGACAATTTATTAACCCATGAGTTAATAAAGTGCATCATGCATGATTGCATCATGGGATGAGTAAAGACCAGTTGCCATGAGTAGCAACATCGCCATCTGGTCTTGGTTCTCGCAAATGAATTGAGAAAATGCAGCGCCATTTTCCATTGTGCATGCATGGCTATTGTGGAGAAGAATCATTGCAGATTCGTAATTAAGGAACAACATGATCGTTCAAACACTCTTGACACTTGGATCACAGACACCGCGCTTGTAAGATCAAAGTGCATATATTGCATGTCTCATATTTTATTCAAATCCTATTCAATTAAAACACACCCCGTATGTTCTTAAATGATGAAGTCTTGTATCAGAAAAAGAAAACCATCAGGATCTCTAGATTTGAAAAAAGATAGAGGTTTAAATTGTCATGCTAGAATAATTAGGGTAGAATTTCGACGAAGGTCCGAATAAAATGCCGTACTCACGTGCGTAAGGAGTCTAAGGGGTTTTGACCAAAAAAATAGGAGGAGACTGAGGGCTTAAGAGAAAAGTGATGGTTTTGTAATGGGAAATACAATAGCTTACTGAAAGAATCGCTTTTAAACCGGCTCTTCCGTTTCGGGGATCGAGAGATGTCGAATTGAACCGGTCCGTCCGGTCGACTGTCTCCTGCTTGTGGCCCTTTCCTGCACGCCATCGTTCGGTACACCCAGCCGACAGGCAGTCACCACTGTCCTTCATTCACCTATCCCCGCCCGTCAAGTCGCTCAGCCGCCGCAGCTCCGTTGTGCTCAGCCGCATCAGTTGAGCTCGTCGCCTCCGCAGTAAAATTCCGTCTCTCGAGTCTCCTTCTCGTCCCTATTCAGGTAGCTCTCTCTCTCTCTCTCTCTCTCTCTCTCTCTCTCTCTCTCTCTCTCCGTTCAGACCGTAACATTTGTTTTTTTCTTTTTGGGAGTTGATGGTTGGCTGTAACAGGCATATATGCAGGACGACGAGTCAGTGGAAGCAGAATTAGCAACAATGAATGAAGGAATTGAAGAAGGGGAAGAAGGAAGAGTAGTGGAAGTAGGAGGAGAAGAATAAGAAGACGAGGAGGAGGAGGAGGAGGCGTCGTCATCGGATTCGGAAATCGAGAACGCGTCGGCATGGTTGGACTTGAAAGACGGCCGAGAAGCAGTGGACGGAGCCCTTCGCTCCCAATTCGCGATGTCCGAATGCCCATGGAGGGCTTCACACGCGTGCCCGGTCGTCCACGCTTCAACCCCTGTCCAATCGGAGCCAGAAACTCTCCACTCACAACAGCGCTTCCCCTTTGGAGGTCCTGAAATTCATTTTAACTATTTCCCAATACCCTTTGTGTGTAGTTTGTAATTCAGTGGCATGCTTGCCAGAGAATAAAATTTGGTGTCTCCTTTCTGCCGCTGGGAATTAAAGATCGTCTTTGATGATTACGACATGTTTCGCTTGCCTGAAAATCCTGAAGCCGCGATTCTCTTTCTTTTCCGGTTTGAATGGAAGGTAATAGGGAGACACAGGTTTGAACATTACTTCATGCTTGAATAAATTGGTGGAGAACATTGTGGCAACATCCTTATGGCAAGATTAAACTTTGAAGCATAGGGTCAGCATCCTAAATGAGTCGAGATAAAAATGAACAGGTAGTCGTCTTTAAAATATAGAAGGATTGGTTTCTCTTTTTCAGTGGCTGTTCTTTTGAAAGGGCTGGATGATCTAGTGATTATTTTTTTACGGATATTGTGTGACTAGAGCCATATGCTGCTCAGATAGTTTGCTCTCCTGGATTGCACAGTTTTCATCAATTACCTGAGAAGCTACGACTTCTTATAATGTTCTTTAATATGCCTATAGTGCGAAGATAGATTATCAATAGGCTTTGCTACTATTTTCTCCAATTGATGTATTGAGTGCTGATGCTTATTGAGTGGCAATACTTGAAATATATACCTTGTCCGCACCGGTCGTAATAGTTGGCATGAAACATGAACAGTATTAATTTTCTGAATTTATTGTGCGTCATGGATATAGGATAACAAACATAACTACTTTTATTTAATCATCAAAAGTTAAGAAGTTGAAACGAACCCTATTGCAAGCTTAATCTGTCTCATTGCTAAATCATTGTCTCAGCTTGACATAATCATAGCAGAGTAACCAGTTTGATGGGTGTATGCATTGGTTCATGTCCCCGCTTGTAATAATGTTTCGGAAGTAAGACCACTTATAAGAGTTATTGCAGTTACAGTGCCCCGCCTCCACTCCTAAAAGTTGCTGAAGCTATGGGAGCATCTCCTAGAACTTCTCATGGAATTGTTTATACGGTTGTGCAGGCCATTGACCAAAGGACTCGGATGGTTCTCTTCAAGTTGCTCAACTATCAAGTATTTAATGACATAAATGGTTGCATTTCCCCTGGCAAAGAAGTATGTTATCATCTACATAGAGCAGTACTCGCTACTTTCTTCTTTCTACCAATTCATTGTGGGTGAAACTTCATCGTATCATTGTTATAATTTCATGATTTTACTTGTGATTTGTTCATATTTTCGCTACTGCTGCATTGTCGATTGACCCTATTGTCACTTTGACTTTTATAGGCAAATGTCAAAATCTGACAGGCAAGAATTGACGATCAAGGTCTACAAGACTTTGGTGCTGGCGTTCAAGAAAGTGCGATGGTTTTAGTTGATTGCAAGGCCCCTGCATGGGTGTTTGAAGGTCCAATACTGCATTTGCTACGAGTTTGTTACTTTATTCTTTCTGGAATTGACGATTAATATACAGGTTCTGTACCTTACCAAAAGAAAAAAAATATACAGGTTCTGTTTGTTGTGTAGATTGTGGCGAATGTTGGCTTCTTGCGCACGCACATCGCCCTCAAAAGAACCATCTCTTTAAAAGAATATTTTCTATAAGGTTTCATCGAAATCATCAATTTGGCCTTATAGCATTGCAACCGTCTAATCTCCCTACGGAACCTTCGCCTTCCGGTGGCTCGCCTTCGGAATCATAGTAGTCGGCACTGCTCATCTTTTCAGGGATCAAGAGATAGATATATAATCGAACAAGGTCCCGCCCGATCGACGGTCTCCTAGTTATTGCCCCCCTCNCATGAGTGGTATTAATTTTCCGAATTTATCATGCATCATGGATATAGGTCAACAAACATAACTACTTTTATTTAATCATCAAAAGTTAAGAAGTTGAAACGAACCCTATTGCAAGCTTAATCTGTCTCATTGCTAAATCATTGTCTCGGCTTGACATAATCATAGCCGAGTAACCAGTTTGATGGGTGTATGCATTGGTTCATGTCCCCGCTTGTGATAATGTTACGGAAGTAAGACTACTTATAAGAGTTATTACAGTTACCGTGCCCCGCCTCCACTCCTAAAAGTTGCTGAAGCTATGGTAGCATCTCCTAGAACTTCTCATGGAATTGTTTATACGGTTGTGCAGGCCATTGACCAAAGGACTCGGATGGTTCTCTTCAAGTTGCTCAACTATCAAGTATTTAATGACATAAATGGTTGCATTTCCCCTGGCAAAGAAGTATGTTTCATCTACATAGAGCAGTACTCGCTACTTTCTTCTTTCTACCAATTCATTTTAGGTGAAACTTCATCGTATCATTGTTATAATTTCACAATTTTACTTGTGATTTGTTCATATTTTCGCTACTGCTGCATTGTCGATTGACCCTATTGTCACTTTGACTTTTATAGGCAAATGTCTATCATGCAACAAAATCTGACAGTTAAGAATTGACAATCAAGGTCTACAAGACTTTGGTGCTGGTGTTCAAGTAAGTGCGATGGTTTTAGTTGATTGCAAGTACCCTGCATGGGTGTTTGAAGGTCCAATACTACATTTGCTACAAGTTTGTTACTTTATTCTTTCTGGAATTGACGATTCATATACAGGTTCTGTTTGTTGTGTAGATTGTGGAGAATGTTGGCTTATTTCATCTAATAATTTTTTTTCCTTAGGAACTACCATTAGTTCTTTTTCTTTATTATTTGGCCGAAAGGAGCTATTTTCAGTTTGAATGTGATTTTTCTTATTCTACAATGTCAATTCTGTAGTGGTGTTTCGTGGATTTACCAATCTCGTATTTTTTTCTTAAAACTTTTTTTAATTTAGTTATCAGCCCTGCACTCTAATTTCCTTTAATAAATTTCCAATCAATCGCACCTAACTTGAATGGAGCCCTCTATTTTCCTTTGCTCTCCAAAAACCGGCATGCCTTGCATGTGCACATCACCCTCAGAAGAACCATCTTTTCTAAATACCTGCTTTCTATAAGTTTTGATTGAAACCATCGATTTGGCCTTATCGCATCGCAACCGTCCAATCTCCCAGCGGAACTGTCGCCCACCTGTGGCTCACCTTCAGAACCATAGTAGTCAGCACGGCTCATCCGAGAAAGCCAGCTCATCTTTTCAGGATTGAGAGATATTGAATCGAACCTGTCCATCTGGTCGACGATCTCCTCGTCATTGCCCCTCTGCCCGCCGCGCCTTCATTCAGTTCGCCCAGCCGACAGAGTCGCCATCGCTCTCCTTCACTCACCCATCACCACCCCCATCAGGTCGCTCAGCCACCATAGCTCTGTTGCACTCAGCCGCTTTTGTTGAGCTTGTCGCCTCCGCACTTTTAAACTCCCTTTTTCCTTTTCTTTTTCTGGGTCCACCGAAGGCAAATATCACGAGATAAGCTACGCGGACCCGCTTCCAAAGAAAACGAGTCCGACGTATCAAATGGGCTTGAAAATTCGTAAAATTTATACACAAGATTCTAGACAACATTATACTAAATACCGAATTAGGGCAAGAATATCGGGTCAGATATCGAACTAAATTATTATAACTATCAGTAACTTAAAATAATCAGGCACATGACATGGTAATAAGGTATTTTCATAGATAGATGTATAGACTTAAATCTTAATAGATCGAAGGGCAAAAAGAGATACTGAAGCAGCACCGTCGGGAGTAACCAGGTCATCGCACTAAAAGAGCCTCGAATTATATTCCAAAGCAATCCATCAGGAGACATCATAACTTCACCATGGCAAACCAACCTAATGGACAAGAAAAACTTCACTGCATGAAAACCCCTTGGTGGCAAGAAAACTCAGAAACCACCGCGGAGACGGAGGACCAAGTGCAGAGTCGACTCTTTCTGATGTCATAGTCCAGCCAGAGTCCTCCCGTCTTCCAGTTGCTTTCCGGCCAAAATCAGCCTCAAGCTTGAACTCGAATATCCAACTGGGGCATAAGAAACACAATAGCCCGAAAATTGCGGTGACCTAATATTACTAAAGCATATCATGCTACCGATCAGATTCGTCAGAATACGATACTTGACCGACTCAAAACTCGACAAAACTCGTGAGCTCAAATTGACCAGGAGGAGCTTGCAAGCAGCTCAATTCATCTACCTCTTAAAAGATCTCTCTCTCCCAACCCCCCCCCCCCCTCCTCCCCGGCCGCGGGGACCTCCCTACGTTCATGCAGAATTTCTTTAAATGGAAAAATTCAACAGTCGACAGACAATAAAAGCACCTCGGAAGCTCTGATCTTGAGCTGCTCGATGCAATTCCTCGTCTGCCCGAGCTTTGGCTTCTCGCCCCCTCCATCTCCACGAGCTCTCTCCAGGCTTTATCATCCTTTGCGAAGCTCTCTCTCTGCGCAAGAGCTCCTCCAGCCGTGCGTCTTCCATGTCCGACAGCGCGTCCTTCGAGTCGCCGCTCTGTTCGCTTTCACAGACGCTGCAATTCGCGACTGAGGTCGAGGTACTAATTGGACGTGCGCGTGGCATCCGAGGAAGGTGGTCTTGAGCGAAGCTATGCGGCATGGGGACGAGGAGTAGGAACCGACCTGGATCTGGAAGTCGGACCTTAGAGAATTGGTGGATGTGAACCTTCAGCAAACCACTCGGTGATCGACTCAGGGCCGTGAACAATGACCGAAAGCGATAACTGACGAGCCGCCGCCCTACTCTGCTATCTAGAAGAGAAGCGGCAGGCAGCAGCGGAAGAGAAGTGCTCTGGAGACGAGGGATGAGACGAAGAAGCAGAAAGATGGAGAAGCTCTGGCGAAGGGGAAACAGAGAGCAAGAAGGAGACGAGACGTTGACGAGAGAAGTTGGGAAAATGATATTCATTTTTCTTCGGAAGCGGAAATTGTTTTCCCTAATTTTAGAAGAGAATTTTTTATTGACCGAAAAACATTTTCTCTAAACATTCACTTTTTAAGTCTCAAATAAATAATTTCACTAAATGTACCATATCATATTGCCGATATAAGTTCCACGCCACATGACAATAAATATGTCCCTAAGATAAAAATGGTTGGCTCATTAATGACCTTCGAAAGAAGTAAAATCTACAAATAATTTACTATCTTTGGGAAAAATATTAAGTCAAATATTGACTTTACCAAAAAAAAACTCCAATTAGATAACTGTTACTTTTGAGAATGTTATAAAATACGTATGCAGAGATGCTTCTAAGAGAATGAGTTTGACATTTAAAATGGGCTCGAAAAGCCGTGAAATTTATAAACAAGATTCTAGAGACATCATACTAACTAGGGTAAAAATATTGAGTCAAGTATCAATTATTAACAGTAGATAAAAGCTCGAACTAAATCATTACCATTGTCGGGAACTTAAAACAACCGTGTACATTTCCTAGCTATAGGACAAGGTTGACCAAATACAAAATGTATATAGGACAACATTCTCTCTTTTCTAAATCATAAGGATTTATTACACAAATGACATGCAATAAATGGTACACAAACATAGTATAACTGCAAGAGTTTCAACAGTTAATCTAAACTTCAATAGGCGGCACATCGTCGAACGGCACATCATTGGATGACTGAACAATCTCTAGAAGCTGGTTGGAAACTTGTGTGAGCAGACCGGCCGACGCCAAAACAAACACAAACAAGCACATATTGAGGATTAGCCACATAGCCAGAGATATGCTTGTCCAGAGAAGTAACTCGGCACCAAGTGTCCCAAAAATAATGTACAAGTATTTATATATTGGGTTTGGATTTGTGGGCCCTGTTACTTGGATCAGTGCTATGAGATAAATGGCTTCACAAATGATGTACAACTGCAGAATCAAATGACTTAATGCCTCGATAGGCTGCGAATTGGAATGCGTGATGACGAGCAACTTGAACAAGGTGAATATAATATGAAACCTCTTAGTCGAGCCAAAACTTTCTTCTTGTTGTTGCTGACGTGATGGTTGCTCATCATCCCTATAGTGAATCAAGAAAGAAAAATACATTCCAAAGAAGGAAAAAAAAAAAACCGACTTCACAATAAGCCCTTTAAATAGAGTATAGAAGAACATATTCAAAAGAATTAATCAATCACTGACCTTTGAGGTGTTACAGTTTGATCAGCCATGTTCCTCACCTCGCCGTCGCCATCGCCCTTGAGGACGAACGCCCAGATCATGGTCTTGCAGTCCTCCATGGACCTCGCCTCCCCCAGCCACCCCAGCGTCCTGTTCAGGCTGCTCACGGTGATGCACCCGGACCCTTCCATCTCGTACATCCCGAACGCCTCCTCCAGGTCCTTCCTCCTCTCCTCCTCCCCGCCGCTCTCCATCAGCCTCTCGAACTCCTCAAACCCTAGCATCCCGTCCCCGTTCTCGTCGAAGTAGTCGAACACCCTCCGGAGCTCGCCCGACTTCCTGCAGTCGTCGCCGGCAGGGTCATTCTCGACGGCAGGGGGAGCGCCTCGGTCGGTGCTGCTGCTGCTGCTGCTCTTCCTCAGGGACAGCTTGCAGTGCAGCCTCCCGAAAGCTGATTCCCGCTTGGTGCCGGGATCTCTCTCCAGCAAAGAGCTGGTGCTCGAACCGGAGTGGATCGACGAACCCAACTTCATGGTGCGATGGAGGATTGACTGACCGACTGATTGATGAATTGATTCGAGTGCTGAAAGTTTTTGAGCTGTGTTTGTATTGACGATGTAGCTGACAACTTCTTGGATGAGACTGCAAGATCGGGAAGGTTGGGGCGGCTTATTTATAAAGAGGTGAACGAGGGATAGAAGTGGAATAATTGTGAAAAGAGGGAACGTGTGTGGAAGACGGGGGTAGGTTTATCAGTTAAAAGATATTCGTACGCGTTTTTCTCTGTTTTTTGGAGAGGCCGCATGTATAGTAGCGCACGTCAGGCGGTGGCGAAGTTTCTCCGCTTCCCCTTAGGAGGGCCTTGCTTGACTATCCTAAAGCTTGAATAAACTGATTTTCAAAGCCTTTTTCTTTTCTTGGACAACTGATGTACAACAAGTATTAAGAAAAATCTAATACTCTTTCTGTGGGAAGCAAGCAGGTATTGGTATACGGTCTCCATTATAAATGAAGCGCATGTATCTATGCGATACCCAGGCTTGCTTCTTTCAGTTTATAATTTATTTGGGTCAATAAAGGGAAGCATAGACCTTGACTTTCAATATGTTGACTTCCAGGGCAAACCAGTTTAGGGTTAAAATGTCCTTCTTCTTAGGTAAGGGCGGCAAGCAAGAGAGCAACAACCCATTAGATGCAACAGTGAGCACGGGGCTTAGTCAAGTAGAACTGGGTTGCGTTGCTTGATGCTCCGATCGAAAACAAATCAGTGGGGAATTCGTCGACCAAGGCTTGTCTAACCTTTTTTCTTAGTCTCATCAAGGATCTCCAAGCATAAGCAAACATGATTAAGGACAGAAGTGCATATATTTTCATTTCGTGTACTTTTCTCTTCAAATTCTATTGAAATAAGTGTATTATAAGTTCTAAAACTTGTTACGATAGTACAATTAAATCCTAAAACTTTCAAAAGGCACAATTAAGTCTTAAAAACTTATAGCAAAACTACAATTAGTTTTTAAACCTTTCAAAAATGACTTGATTGAATCAATTTAATAAAATTTAAGATTTGATTGTACTTTTTGAATATTTAAGAACTCTATTACACTCTCATGACAATAACGGACTTTTACGCTTCACTTTTGCTGCTCTCTATTGTGCAGCAAAAGAGATGGGGAAAAGGAGAGAATGAAAGGGACCCTCATCTTTCCCGGATCAATAGCAACCGTTGCGAGAGAGCCTCGTCTTCGACCTCCGGCAAAGCAATTTTTAACGGAATCAATGAAAGAATCTGATCCAGTAATCATCAAGAACCCAAAACTTCACTCGCACAAAAGAAAAGGAAATAAAAGAAAAGGAAAAAAGAAAAGAAAAGAAAGAAGACCCGATCGAGAAAAGGTGAAAAAGGGTTTTCATCCACATTTTTGTTGAGGAAGAAGAACCATCAGCAGCAACATCTTTTTACTAGGGGTGTCAAAAAAAACCCATCCAACCCAATCCGAACATGAAATAAGTATGGTATATATTTTGGGTCTTAATACTGTTTGAGTAATAATTATAAACACAAATGGAATACATATTTTGGGTCAAGTTAGAATTGGAATATTGTTCCGATCCAAACATATTAAAGGTTTCAACCAAAACACACCCACCCAAACTATCTCCTCTATAACTCCTTCTACTCGCAACTCATTCAACACGTCTCATCTCACGGGTTCATCGTCGTCGGCCCCCATCAATCTCTCTCCCTCTCCCCCTCCCCCCCTCTCTCTCTCTCCCCATCTTTCATATGATTTGCTTCTTTTTCGCAGCCGACGCAGAAATTTAGAGGAGGAAGTATTATCTGTCTGCGGAGATGTTCATGGACGAGTTGGATGAGGCCTCACGACGTCACGTAAAAGTATTTTGAATTCCCTTTGTCATATTTTTTATTAAAAAATTATCTATTTGCGGAGATATTAACGGATAGGTTAGATGAAGTTTCGCGACGTCACATAAGAACATTTTGAATTTCTTTTGTCATATTTTTTGTTAAAAAATTATCTGTTTGCGGGGATGTTCACGGGCATGTTAGACGAGGCTTCGCGGCGTCACAGTTCACGGACGGGTTGGACGAAGTCTCATGGCGTCACGTAAGAGTATTTCGAATTCCCTTTATAATATTTTTTAATAAAAAACCCGACCCAACCCAACCCATCAACACCCTTACTTTTTACCACCATCCCCGGCAAGGCAAATAATCTCGATCCCTCACCAGAACGTATTGCTACTTTGCGAAATGTCGCTACTTGAAGACCAGCACATATCGCTACTTAGGGAACGATTACTTTGGGGAACTATTGAGATTTTTTCCGATTTATAAATGAGGGAGCTGCTTCCTACCGTTTGAATCTTGACTAATGTATGCTTCCATTTGTGTTTTAGTCCTGCCAAGCACTCTGTTAGCTATTCTAAAGCTTGATTCAACTTATTTTCAAAGCCCTTTTTTTTCTTACACAACTGATGTACAACGAGTACTTAGAAAAATCAAAGACTCTTTTGTGGGAAAAATTAGTTGACGAGGGCTTGTCTAACTTTTTTATCTATTCCCGTCAAAGATCTCCAAGCATAAATAAATATAATTAAAGATTGAAGTGCATGCATTTTCATTTCATTTACTTTTCTCTTCAGATCTTATTCAACTAAAACACACCGTGTATTTAAATTCTCGTGTCCAAAAGAAAATTAAAATAAAAATGAAGAAGAAAACCACAAAGACCTAGGATAAAATTACAGATGTCAAAATGAGTAGAAAATCTATTTTCAACCCATACGCAACGTTTTATCGTTTGGGTTTCTAACTAGTATAGAACTAGATAAGATAAGATATGAAATTTAGGGATTTTGCTATATCATATTCATTATTTGGTGATTGTATTAATAATGTCGGATATATTCACATTATATCATTACATTGTTTGATATAAATGGCATATTAGTATAAATGAATCAAAAATTTACAAATAGATATGGTAATAATCTCTTGCAACATTCTTGTCTACTTTATTTTATTTTATTTTTCACTCTTCTTTTAGTTATTTTTTTTTTATTTCTTTCTTCTCCTTCCATCATTCTCTAATAAAATTCTATTAAATCATAAATTGTACTAATATACCTAAAATATTAAAACACCTCAAATATGTAATAAATATTATATTTATATTTATATATTGATTTTATATTATAAAATATAATTTAATTTGAATATATAAATAAAAATGAGATTATATTAAAATATTTAAATTCTTTTTTTGTTATTTTGAATTTCTTATATTAGAATTAAAATATTATTTATAATAAAATATAATTTTAATTTTATTTATTTAAAAATTTTGTTATTCAAGAAATATAACTTTCTTATTATAAATGTTACAAATCCTATCTACCTTTATCCCACCTCTCTCATGGAATAATGTCATCTAGTATATATCCCTCTTACATCCAACTTTATCTTATCTTGAGTAAGCGTCAAATGCATGATAAGATAAATTTTACCATATCTTGAATTTTATCTCGACTACCAAACGCAACTATATTCAATGAGATGGGTCATATATGGGTTAGTTAAGCTTTAATAAATGGATTGTTAATGGGTTCGGGTTGTATTTAAGTGTATATGGGTTGTGAATGGGTTTGTCTTTAAACCCATTTACAAGACATTTAACTTATAAATGTTATTAGTTAACTCAACCCATTAAAGATATATCTTTTCTTTGAAAATTTTTATAATTGTTATTTTATAATTTTTGATATTTTAATAATTTTTTATTCTTTATTTTTTTTTATTTCCTTCTTTTACCTTTTCCCCTACGAACTCCTGCGGCCAACTAGCCGCTAGGCGAGGGCCATGACTAAGGGCTGTGAAGGCCTTGTAGGTAGGGCGAAGTTCACAACCCCTACCCAAATGACCAGCAAGCCTCAAGCTTGCCAAATCTAGCACAAACATGGGCTGCAAAGCCCTTACTAGCAGGGCGAGGTTTGCGGCCTTTGCCCAATCACATCGATGAGCCTTGAGCTTGTAAGATTTGGGGAATCGAGCTCATCGATCACAAGCGAGGGTCGCGAAGCCCTCGTTGACAAGGTGAGTTTTGCGACCCCCACCTAACTGCACCAGTGAGCCTTGAGCTCGCCAAATCTAGTGAGTTGAGCTCATTGGCTTCAAGGCAAGCTCGACCTCGTAGATTGGCAATGCTCGACTCGCCAAAATTAGGCAAGTTTGAGCCTCGCTAGCTTGTGGCGAGGGTGGAGCTCACCTATCGCTGGTCACAACTACTGTAGGCAGTGACCTAGTGAAGGAGGAGGGAAAAAGGAAAAGGAAAAGAAAAAGGAAATAAAATACAATTTCTATTTTAAAAATAAAAATAAAAATACTTAAAAGGAGTGCATAGAAAATCCAATCAAATTTTCTATACCAAGCAAATAAAAAAAAATTTAAGTCATTTTCAAGTTTCAATCAAACATAGGAAAAATATTATCATTTTCAACAATATCACATTTTTTGTGAAATAAATGAAGTCTCAATTTTAAAAAAATAAAAATCCATTAGCTTTGTAATTGTATGGAAATACTTTAATAATATATATTTTTTAATCATAAGAAATATTTTTTTCTAGATTTAGTTAAATATAGAATTGTTTTAGCAATATAGGTCGAGTCAGGTATCGTTGGGTATGGATTGGGTCGAGTATAGATCAACAAATTTACATTAGTAATAAATGAGTCATAAACGGTAGGGGTGTCAACGGGTCGGGTCGGGTCGGGTCAGGTCAGGTCGGGTCGGGTCGGGTTTTGATATTACCCGACCCGACCCAAACAATAAGGGTAATGCCTTAGGACCCAACCCGACCCAATCCGAAATACATAAAACATTAAGCAAAAAAATGGGTCGGTTCGGGTCGGGTTTCGGGTTTTTTCTTTAAAAATAAACAAAAAAATTCTTTAAATGATCATACATAATATCACTGGAATTACGGATACGACCAGATCTCCAACGCCATGAAACACAAACCTCTGTCTCTCTGATTCTCTCCTCACTTGTATTTATTCCACTTTGCGTCGGCAAATGAAGAGAATCAAGTGCGTTGTTTTCGTATTTTCTCTTGTCCCTCTCTCTCTCTCCTCTCCCTATAGCATATGCATGCCTGGTTTGTCCATTTCCTCCTCGTCCAGTCCCCTTCCCTTTTAAACCCACATCGCCCTCTCTCTCTGCTCGCAACCACGCTTCCGTTTCACAAGGAAGGAAGCACAACCAGAGCCATCAACCCCCCTCCCACCGGTTGATTCCAATGGCTGTTGAAGCTAGCTCTAGCCATCTCAATCTCTTCGCCCTCCATCACTTACTCGGAAACAGAGAGCTCATGAAATCTCGGAGAGAAGGGGGAGATCGGCGTTGACAGAGGAGAGAGAAGGGGAGATTCGCAAGGAAAAAAGGAAAAATGTTTTGATTTGGGTAATGGGTAATGGGTAATGGGTAGGGTAATTATTTGACCCAACCCAACCCAAACAATACCCAAACGAAAATACCCTACCCAAACAAAACTAAACCCAAACCCCAAAATATTCATAATTTTTGGGTTGGATCGGGTCGGGTCGGGTCAGGCTGGGTTGGGCATTTTTGCCACCCCTAATAAACGGGTTAATGAATTAATTTGGGTTGGACAATTTATGATTTGATCCAAATTCAAACCGACCAATCTATTTGACAAATCTAGATAAAAGACAAAAGGTAAGAGAGGTTGAAGGCTTCAATGGGGACGGTCGGGTTAGAGTAGTTAGGATTCGAAATTTCATTTAGAATTTAAATGAAGGTCCGAATGGAGTCACGTCTTCACGTGTTGTAAGAGGCACGGGATGCTTTGCAGGCGGCCCCCATTATTCCTTAGCCGCCTCGTACTATTTTAATTCAAATCATATTTGGTCATCAATTTATTTAAGCCGAAATGGGGGTGTGGTTTGCCGTTGAAGGGACAAGAAAAATAACGATTATCTTCACTCCATTTCAAATGTGGATTTCAAAGAAAATCGTAGTAAACAACACATCTTTCTTTTTGGGTTATCTAAGGTTACTAACTCATATTTTCATCAATATTTATTAAATTAGTTATTATCACAAAAAACCTCAAACTGATATACAAATGGCTAATTTATCCCAAATGACCACAAAAAACCCTAAATTGATACACTTGCGATAAATATACCACAAGCTAATTTTTTTACCACCAAAAATCCCAAATTAGCATAGTTGTGATAGATATACCTTCCATTAAATTAGATTAATATAACAAAAAATCATGATAAATCGAGAATAAAATCCCAAAACGATATATTAGTCAATTATCACTTGTTATCCAACTTAATAATTTGATTTAAAATTTAATGAAAACTAATAAAAGATAAATTTGTCACGAATATATCAATTTGACAAAAGTATACCAATTTATGATTTTTAATAATTAAAAAATTAATTTAAGATAAATTTATCACGGTATACAATCCTTATTAAAATAAACGATAAATGGATCGGCGCAAATCTGCCGTACAAACCACAATAGGTCCCGAAAGGAAATGGCAAAACAAATGGTCTGCTATGAAACCTACTTTCAGCCCAAATAGTCTAAATAGTAAAGTTAAAAGGAAACAGGTATGTCATGTCCCTTCGTGGCTAGTCTCTTTTCTCTCCCCGGCTTCGATTCCAACGATCCCCCTCGCTGCGCCTCCTGCTCTCTCTTCCCTCAGTCCTCACCGTGTCTTTACCTAAAAGAACCGCTTTTAAACCGGCTCTTCCTTTTCAGTGATTGAGAACCGGAATCGAACCGGTCCGTCCGGGTCGACGGCTTCTCGTTATTGCCCCCGCCCGCGCGCCTTCCTTCGGTTCACCCAGCCCACGGACAGTCGCCGCCCTCCTTGATTCACCCATCTCCGCCCATCGGGTCGCCCAGCCGCCAAAGCTCCACCGTGCTCTGCCGCTTCAGTTGAGCTCGTCGCTTCCGTGGCAAAGCTCCGTCCCTCGAGTCCGTTGCTGTTGATCGTCCTCCTTCGCGTCCCTTTTCGGGTAGCTCTCTCTCTAAGTTCGCACCGGAACCAGCAACACAGATTTTTTCTTTTTGGAACTTGATGTTTGGCTGTAACAGGCACACATGCGGGACGAAGAGTCAGTGGAAGTAGGATTAGGAACAATGAGTGAAGGAATTAAAGAAAGGGAAGAAGGAAGAGTAGTGGAAGTAGGAGAAGAAGAAGAAGACGATGAGGAGGAGGAGGCGTGGTCATCGGATTCGGAGATCGAGAAGGCGTTGTGATGATTTGGACTTGAAAGACAGCTGAGAAGCAGGGGACGGAGCCTTCCCTCCCAATCCGCGATGTCCGAATGCCCATGGAGGGCTTCACACGCGTGCCCGGTCGTCCACCCTTCAACCCCTGTACAATCGGAGCCAGAAACTCTCCACCCATATCCGCGCTTCCCCTTTGGAGTTACTAAGATTCGTTTGGCTATTTCCCAACACTCTTGTAGGTTGTAATTCAGAGGCATGCTTGATTCTTTAGTGTTGCTTGGACCAATGTATAGCTTGCTTGTGAAGTGAAGTTTGATGTCTTCTAACTGCTGCTGGAGATTAGGGATTTTCTTTGATGATTACTACTCGTTTGGCTTGCTTGAAAAGCCTAAAGTCACTTTCTCTTTCTTTTCCGGTTTGAATTGATCGTGATAAGAAGGGAGGTTAGAACATCACTTTATGCTTGAATAATTGGAGGAGAAAAATGTGGCTACACTCTTACCACAAGATTGAACTCTGAAGCATAGGGTTTAGCATCCTAATTGTGCTTATTGATAAAAATGAACAAGGAGGAGTCTTTAAGTCATACAAGGATTGGTTTCTCTTTATATTGGCTGTTCTTTGGAAAGGGCTGCATAATCTTGTGATTAATTTTATACTGGTATAGTGTGGGTAGAGCAATATGCTGCTCACAATGGTTGCTTTCCTAGATTTTACAGTTTTGATCAATTACCTGAGAAGCTAAGACTTCTTATTGAAGTTCTTATATCCTGCCTTTACTGTGAGAAATATTATGTATAAGCTTCACTAGCATTTTCTAGAATCGATGTATTGAGAACCGATGCTTATTGAGCGGCAATACCTGAAACGTATCCTTGTCTGCACCACGTCTATAATTACTTCTTTCACTGTCTCCCCATTTCCCAGCTGTATACATTTTTGAGTTTCACCAACCTTCATAATTGTGATAGAACTTCATAAGAACTTTCAATTTCTGCACTTTTCACCCAAAAAAAGAAAAAGAAAAAAAGAATGTTGAATTCATTCTGTCATCAATTTGGTTGGCAGACAAAGATAACTTTAGAATTTGATAGTTTCTTCTTGGGGTTGTAACTTTTGACATGAATAAGCATTTGTTGGTATATGGTGTACTAGTAACATATCTAGCACTTCCTTCTGCATCTAAACATGTTTTGGTGGACGCTGATATGTTCTCTAGCTTCTTTATGTGTTGCTGAGTATTTGACTTGCTGAAAAAATGCAGGAGTGGGAGGGAAGGGTGAATGTTGGCACGTCCAGCATAGCGACAGCCTCAATGCACAGGACATGGCTATTGGCAAAATTGAAAGTAATGACAAAGCTGACTGGAATTGTCGAGAAGGTAAAGTTTTCATCAAAAGATTGATCAACTTTATACGAAGCATTTGGTAAATATTTCCATAAATTCTTCATGCTGCTGTTGTAACAACAGCCACAATCAAGTCTCTTTATACTTAGTGTAATCTGCTGCTTGGATTTTTCTCAAGTCAACATATCCCCATTCTAAAGAGAGAATTTTCATCAATTACTTCATTGGCCTCATTCCTCTTGCTTTTCACCTCTATCCTAGGGTCAAATCTTCTGTACTCAGCATGGAGCATGAGCAGTATTAATTTTCAGAAATTATTGTTCTTTATGGATATACAAAAAAAAAACTATATTTACTTTTATTTGATCATCCTTAGCTTTGAAGTTGAAATGAACCTTATTGCAAGCTTAATCTGTCTCTTTGCTAAATCAATATTTCAGTCTAACTGAATCATAGCTGAATAAATTATATGATGGGTGTATGCATTGGTTCATGTCCCCTCTTGCAATAATTATTCAGAAGGAAGACCACTTCTAAAAGTTATTGCGGTTACAGTGCCCCACCCCTACTCCTAAAAGTTGCTGAAGCTATGGTAGCATCTTCGAGAAGTTCTCATGGAATTGTTTATACGGTTTTGCAGGCCATTGATCAGAGGACTTGGATGGTTCTCTTCAAGATGTTCATCCATCAAGTATGTAATGATACAGATGGTTGCACTTCCACTGGCAAAGAAGCATGTTATCATCCAGAGTCACCAGTATGTGCTTCTTTCTTTTTTTAACCAATTGATTGTAGGTGAAACTTCTCCTCATCATTGTTATAATTACATGATTTCACTTGGGATGTATACTTTTGCTACCACTGCATAGGCTCTGGACCCTTTTATCACTGTGGCTTGTATAAGCAAATGTCTATCATGCAACATAATTTGATGGGCAAGAATTGGCAATCAAAGTCTACAAGACTTTGGCGCTGGAGTTCAAGCGTGAGTCACATACTGTATAAGTTGAATTTACCAGATGTAGAGATGACTTTGCACTTTCCAGCACTAGCCCAATTTTAGCCGAGAGTAAAGTGAGAGGGCTGAATTTATGTTTATCTTGTATTGTGTCAGTCTATCGTCCGTAGATGATGTTGGTATATTGTTCCAAGGTAAATTGTACAGCATCTTCTTCTTTTGTTTTTTTAAATTTTCCCAATCTTTTTGCTAGTTATTATAAGGAAGGAGGCCTCGGCAGGAGTTGGCTATGACCTAATCGATCTGATCCCCTATCGATAGTTAAATACCTTCTGTGATCTAAGTCTTATTTTTTTCACCAACTTTTGGGTGTGAGAAAATGAAAAATTTTTATTTGTTGGATTGGGATTGCATGGCTGGCTTGGTTTGGAACTGCTCTCATGAGATTTAAGGCCTATTTGCTTTACTGAGGCGAGGGTCAAAGATTGGCTATGCAATTACTTGGCAGATTGTTTGCCAAATCAGGAGTTGGTGATGCATTTTTTTGGATCTTCGATATCCATAGCATTTGTTCGTTTTTAGTATTACCCAAACTTGACGACTATTAAGGCAGGATCATTGGCTGTGAGTCTTGATAATAGACTTTTAACAGTTGGAGGGGGTAAAAATAGTTAGAGCCTTCAAGGGACCATGGGTTGACTTTTTGACTCAAAAATAATCACCAATCTACAAAAATAGATTATGAAAATCACAAGATTTATTACAAACCACATGCAATAAAATTGATACCCAAATACAACATATTACTACCGACCGAAAAAAACATACAGAATATTATTGGAATTTCAAATATCGGTTGGCACATCGTTGATCAGCTCAACAATTTCCTGAAGACTGTCAGAGTCTTGTGCTAGTAGACTTGCCAAAATAAAGACTAGCAAGCATATGTTGATGATCAACCACATGGCCAGAGACAGGCTCGTCCAGATAAGTAATTCAGAAGCGAGAGTCCCGAATATAATGTACAAGTATCGAAATATCAGGCTCGAGCTTGAGGGTCTTGTCACTTTGATTAGTGCTACAACATAAATGAATTCACAAATAATGTAGACTAGTAAAATTGGGTAGCTTAATACCTTGTTATGTTGCAAATTGAAATGCACAATGATGAACAACTTAAACGAGGTAAATATAATGTGAAATCTCTTTGTAGAGTCAAAACTTTCTTCTTGTTGGTGCTGTTGTAGTTGCCCATTCTCCCTATATCGAATTTGGGAGAAATTAATTCGAAAAACAGATTCAAAAGAAAAAGAAAAACTCTCTAGTAAGCTGTGCCATAAGTAGAGCTTTCAGAACATGATTAGACGGATGCAGAAGGCGGTACCTTTTCGGTGTTACTGAATGATCGGCCATGCTTTGGAGATGGAGGATCCGAATGAACTTTGGGATCGTGTTTGAGCTTTGTGAAAAATGAGTGGAAGAAACACTTAGAGGCAGAGAGTATTTATAGGGACGTGTTTCCAACCTTTCTTTGCTCTTAATATTCTGATATGCATTACTTTATTTATGTATTTAATCGAGGGGGTCGCTGCAAAGGTTCATCCTAGTCGTTTGATTTCACTTTCCCGGGTCAAGCCAGGACCCTCAAATCCCCTGTGGAGTCACATCAACGGTTGGAAATGACCGACTCCATATCCCTAAATTCCTGTAACGCCCAGGGTAGAGCAACTATATTACGGGTCAATCTGCCGATATCAGATTCCTTTCACCGAAATTCCTGTAATGCCCATCGTAGAGCAACAATATTACAGGTCGGTCTGCCATCCCCAAATTCCTCTTTTGCCCTGTCATTACACATGTCAAAATGGGTGTATAACCCATTTATGACCCATTTAAATATTAAATGGGTCATAAATGGGTCAGGCTTCCTTTTAGTATAACCCATATATGACCCATTTAAAGAAAACATGACCCATTTATGACCCATTTAATATTTAAATGGGTTATACACCAATTTTGACAAGTGTATATATAATGGGTTTAAAAATTAAAAAGACTAAAATACATGAGTTGTTAATGAACTTGAATAAGTTTAAAATCTTTAAAAAAGATTATAAGAATAAGTTTTCCTAAATTTAGTTATATAAAGAAATGTTTTAACAATATAGGTCGGGTCGGGTATGGGTTGGGTTGGGTATGGGTCAAAAATTTTATACTATGCTTAAATGAGTCATAAACGGGTTAATAGGTCAATTTGGGTCGGACCATTTATGACCCGACCCAAACCCAACCCAACCCACCCGTTTAACAGGTCTACCTGTCATGGGCAAAAGAGGAATTTGGGGATATGGAGTCGGTTATTTCCAACCTCTCATCTCCACACAGTTGTTTTCTTCAACATCCATGGAGAGGACGGATTGAGCTAGATCTTTCCCTCCCCTCCCTTTCTCTTCTTTTTTAGTTGATTTGGTTCTCCATTTCCCTTTTCCTTATTTTCCTCCTATTTTGTGGAGTTTTT
Organism: Corymbia citriodora subsp. variegata; assembly: GCA_014858505.1. Classification (NCBI taxonomy): domain Eukaryota; kingdom Viridiplantae; phylum Streptophyta; class Magnoliopsida; order Myrtales; family Myrtaceae; genus Corymbia; species Corymbia citriodora. The sequence goes on along the minus strand of CM026413.1, from coordinate 17,963,554 downwards.
CTTTTCTGATCTAACCTAAATATTGAAGTTTCAATATTGAAGTTTCTCTCCCATTTCGGGAGGTTTTTACCCCGATCAATTCTAGACTTGGGTTTTGTACGTATATGATTTATGGGTTTCGCTCCCCTCAACCCGTTGACCTGATCAACGGCCAATCATATCCAGTCATGAGCCAGGGCGGCATCATTCCTCTCTTTTCTTCTTTTACTTTTCTCATCCAACGATGGAATATTTGCAATGAAAGCGTGAGGAAATAATTTTTAAAAAAAAAAAACTCAAACTTTATCAGACACCTTATGTAGCCCGAAAATATATTATTAAAATATAGTGGCCGTCTTCTCAAGTCTTCACTTGATATAGCCCATCTTCCCCCATACCCCCCAAAAACAAGGAGGAAGAAGAAAGCTCACCTGCATCATCATGGTGTTCTCCAAAACAGCCTCCCAGTCCGTCGTCTCTGTCCACTCGACCTTCGCCTCACGCTATGTCCGGACCTCCCTCCCCAGGTGACGCCTTGCGATCTTTCAAGTTGTCGAGATTTCTGTTTTTTTTTTTTTCCTTCTTTTTGACGTTCGTCATCGACACATGTTCATTATTATCGGATGGATCTTGATCCAGGTTCAAGATGCCGGAGAACTCGATCCCCAAGGAGGTGGAGTTCCAAATCATCAACGACGAATTGTACGTATGAATTCTCAGGAGTGGGAGGGAAGGGTGAATGTTGGCATGTCCAGCACAGTGACAGCTTCAATTTGAGAAGGTGTAAGGATTTTGGCTATTGGCATTAGAAGTCATAAGAAAGCTGACCGTGCAACTGTCGAGCAGGTAAACTACATTTAGTCAAAAGATTGATAAATTGTGTACCAAGTGTTTGGTAAAACCCACATCAGCTCATCGGTGTAACTAAAGTTACCCCTATGAATTTGTGAATATGTAGAATTTTGCCGTTGTAATGCTGGATGATCAGTAAGCTGTGCAGCAAAGTTGGTTCAAGATCTGGATTGATCTGGTATCATTGTACATGGTAATTGCGAGGCTTAGACAAAAGTCTGAACGAATAGCATTATGTTTTTATGATGTAGACGATTTGGATCACATGAGTCGTTTCTGGCCAAGATACTAGTGTTGTTGTGGAGTTTGAGTGAAAATACTCATTTGCATATATCACCAAGTCCAATACCGAATTGGGATTTTTCTAATTGAACCATTAGTCTTATCTTATCTTTGATCAACAAGTTTTATCTTTCTATTTGGTGTACAGTATGATTTTTCCCATTCTTATTAGAATCAGTATGCATTTGTCTCACTAGCCTCCCTAGGTTAGCTAAGAAATGTTAAGTGTGATGATGCCTGGGAAGCTTAGATGTGAAGTATAAATGAATTTACCCTATGCTTCTCAGGAAGCTCCTCTATGCTTGGCATCTCAAGCTTCCTAATCTTCTTATCTATAACTTTTTAAGAAAAGACTTGTACAACATTATTCCAAAGTTAAGATTGGTTATGGTAGCGTCTCCTAGAACTTCTCGAGGAATTGTTTATACGGTTCTGCAGGCCATTGACCAGAGCACTTGGATGGTTCTCTTCAAGATGCTCAAACATCAAGTATTTAAGGACATAAATGGTTGCATTTCCACTGGCAAAGAAGTATGTTATCATCTACAATGAGCAGTACTCGCTTCTTTCATTTTTCCACCGATTGATTGCAGGTGGAACTTCATCAAATCATTGTGTTCCACGATTTTACTTGTGATTTGTTCATATTTTTGCTACTACTGCATAGTCTCTTGACCCTATTGTAACTTTGACTTGTATAGGCAAATGTCTATCTTGCAACAAAATCTGATGGGCAAGAATTGGCGATCAAAGTCTACAAGACTCCAGTGCTGGTGTTCAAGTAAGTGTGATAGTTGTTAGTTGTTTGCAAGGCCCCTGCATGGGTGTTTGAAGCTGCAATACTGCATTTGCTACAAGTTTGTGACTTTATTCTTTCTAGAATTAATGATTGATATACAGGTTCTGTTTGTTGTGATGGCATTCACTGCTAGATTTGGAGAATGTTGGATTATTTCGTCTGATACTTTTTATTCTTTCTCCCTCAGGAGCTACTGTTAGTTCTTTTTCTTTATTATTTGGCCGAAAGGAGCTATTCTTAGTTTGCAATGTGATTTTTCTTCAATTTTACAGTGTCAATTTTGTAGTGACGTTTCATTGTGTAGGTTTCACTTCCGTTTCCCCCTATTTGTCATTGTATGATTTTTCTTCCATTGTGGGATGAGGCCATGGACACAGCCTCATCAATATAACAAAGTTACAAATCTGAAATCTCAGGCCTGCTCTGTGCCGAGAAAAAAAAAAAAATTCTCGATGATATCTGCCCATCCGATTTCTGTTCTCTCTTACTTCTCTCTCTCTCTCTCTCTCTCTCTCTCTCTCCCCCCTCCAACGTAATATGCTTTCTTGTTGCTTTTTACCTCAGCAGTGAGGACCTTTAATTCTTCTGGAGCGAAGCCTAAGCCATCTGAGTTGTCGAAGTTGTTCTTCTGCTACCAAACGGTCTTAATATTATGCTCTCACAAAAGAGTACGCTATTGCTATAGAAAGGCCGATCGATCCTAGCGACAATACTAGAGCTGGTGGTAGAAAGGCCGAGTCTGATACAGATGTAGATGAAGATTCAGAAGAAATGAGTCAGCTTCCGAAACTGAGGTGCAGGCTTCTGTTGACAAGGAGGCTGCTAGGGAGGAGAACAAAAAGAAGATCGAAGAGGAAAAGTCCCCGAGGCTGTGAATAAAGAAGGGAGAGGTTGGCATTTGTCGTGGTTAGCAATGGCATTATTGTAAATGTCTTTTTGGCATTTGTCGGCAGAGAGTGAGTCACTTGTCGGGCTAGTTTGACTTTGGCTGCCATTGCAATTGTGGTCATAATAGAAATAATTCCATGCGATGGAGTACATAATAAGGATTATCAATACATTCTTTAGATGCTGCATCTATCAAAAAGTTAGGCCGGATCCAAAGCGGATCTAACCCAAATTGACCCGTACCCTATTCGGACCAAACCCAAACACAGCCTAATTAGAGCTTCGATTCTTAGCAATTTTCCTCCTTAAATATAGAAAATAGCGTACCAAAAAAAAACACCAACCAATTTAAAATAAACTAAACATAAAAAAATAGTAAACTAGAAGTTACTAAAACAATTTAATGAACTAGGCTTCTAGAACACATCTCTAGTTATTTCCACCGATGCTACAAATTCGATCTAATTTAGCGGAGTACGCCATGTCTAGAAAGATCTGCTCTTGTAAATACTAAAATATTTGAAAATACATAAAAATAATTAAAAATACTCAGGTCCAACGAGATTTGAAGTGGCCCACGAATTCTTTCCCTTTTTCCTTTCTTTTTTCATTTTAATAGTTATTCACTAAAAACTAGCTTAGGGACGATTTAAGCTTTGATTAGTCTTTCAAGCCGTCCATTAATGATGACCATATGCTGCCAGAAATTTTTTTATGGGATATTTTTCTACGATTTTCCTAAATCAAGTTTTTTTTCCATCTTTATACATGGAAATATCAAAGCTTCGTAATCATCCATATAATCTATGAAGATTGACCAAAAATACTCATGAGTTTACAAAAATAAATTATTAAAATCAGAAGTATCCATTACAAATTACATGCAATAAGATTGATACCCAAATACAGTACAATTGCAGAAGTTTCAAGAGTGCTACTAAACTTCGGGAAGTGGCACATCATCGAACAGCTGAATAATTTCTTGAAAGCGGTCAGAACCTCGTGCAAGCAAACACGCCAGAGTAAATACTAACAAGCACGTATTGACAACTAGCCACATGAAGATAGATAGGCTCATCCAGAGAAGCAACTCAGAGCCGAGAGTTCCAAAAACAATGTACAAGCACCGATATATCAGGTTCGGGCTCATGGGTTGAGTCACTTTGATCAGTGCTATGAGATAGATGACTTCGCAAATGATATAAAACTGCAAAACTGCATGACTCGGCATCTTGGTATGTTGCGAATTGAAATGTGCGAGGACGAGTAGCTTAAATGATGTAAATATTATATGAAATCTCTTAGTTGAGTCAAAACTTTCCCATTGTTGTTGCTCTTGTGATTGCCTATTATCTCTGTACAGAATCAAAAGGAAACTAATTGAATTAAAAAACATATACAAAAGAAAAAAAAAATAGCTACTTAATCCTCGCTCTAAACAGAGTTCATAGAGCGCATTCACATGAATGAATTACGTACCTTTCGGGTGCCGCCATATGATCCATCACGTTCCAGAGAAGTTGAAGCTCAACGAACTCTTGGATTGTTTTTGAGTTCTGTGAATGAGTAAGCAGAACAAACCATTCGTTGCAGTATATATACTATATAGGCCACCTGCTCCGCAATTATCGTTAGTTTATTTAATTAAGGTGGACTTGGTTTTTGCTTTTGAGAGTTAAATCAACAGATGAAGACATAAAACCCATCCCTCTGACTATACCGTCCTTTTCCCCAATGGATACGACATGTAGAAATTCTACATGAAATTTCTACAAGCCGTACGACATGTAGAAATTCTACTATAGAAAATATGGATACGACATGTAGAATTGGGACCCAATGTCACTTTACGGTGGCAAGGACCGTAAAGTGAAACAGTATGGATGCTAATGGACACGGCATGTAGAAATTCTACGTGGGAACTATAGAAAATACGGATACGACATGTAGAATTGGGATCCAATGTCACTTTACGGGTGGCAAGGACCGTAAAGTGAAACAGTATGAATACTAATGGACACGGCATGTAGAAATTCTACGTTGAAAATGGAAACAGAAAGTACGGATACGACGTGTACAATTGGGATCCTCTTTCACTGTATGGTGGAAAGGTCAATGAAGTGAAACTGAAAGAGGATGGAAACGACGTGTAGAAGTGGGGAAAGGATTAGGGAAAGGGATGGATGGGTCTCATGGCCTCAACCGTTGGTTTCGACTCTCCAGGGGATCTAACGCTCAAGGGCTGACCTGGAAGCTGAAATCAGACTAGATTGTCTATTTCTATTTTCAGAAGAACTTTCCAAGACACTTCCGCAGTGTCATATATTCAAGGAAGCTAAGGTCGTCATCCGTCAATTATCGGAACATGGCACTAACCCTGGAAACCGCGTACAAGAACTATTGCAAATTCAGAACTGAGGAACAGCATTATCATCCCAAAAGTCTTGCCACTACCCTTGCAAGTTGCAAGTGCCTTTTTCTTGTTCTTTTTTGGTGGTTGCAAAGGGCCAAAGGCACGATTACAATGCTTGCGAGTACTCGTTATGGAGAGGCTATTTCTCTTCTCGATTCTATGAGCATTTTAACAGTAATAGCATTCGGCTAACCGTGAACCTAGTGAGCAGAGCATACATAAGTTCGGGTTGATGGATTAAAGCAATGTGCTAGTGCTGTTACTCGGAGCATCCTTTGAACTACACTCGGAAAGGATTGGATTGGAACCATGGAGTAGGAACATGAAATTGTGTGGCATGCTTGTGGTTATCTATTTTGGTTCACTCCCTTGGGATTGCTAGTTAATATTTCTGGTGTGTTTAGTGGGCTTCTACCTTTTGCTTTTTGCTTAATACGAATCTTGCTATGGATGTATATTGACATATCCGGAACATCTAAAACTTTTACAGTATACACATTTTAACACATAAATTCTTTTATAATTTTTTAAAATTTGGGAAATGTTTATTATTTTGACGAGAAAGCAAAAGGTGTTGCCTTTTGCTTTTATTGAAGCATACACAAACATGCCTTTGATCAAACTCACAGGATAAATTCGTTATTCATGTCCTTACATTGGGAAAGGTTGTCAAACCATTGTACAGATGCTGATTTTGCTGTTGTGATGCTGGATTTGATTCGTAAGCTACGGCAACAAAATTGTTTCAACATTTGGAATGATGTCGGTACTATCATCCATGGTAAATGCGAGGCTTACCATTGTAGAACAAAGCTAAATAATGAGCATGATGTTTTTATCAGGCGGCTAGTAGGATCAAAATCAACTGTTTGTGGCCAAAAATAATTTTGAATGATCAAGATCTGGATTTGAATTTTTATCACAGTTTCGAGTTTCATCTATCTATTCAATGTAGAATGTGATATTTCATATTCTCATTAGAATTATTACTCTTAGATTGTTTTTTATGCTTTTGGGTTATGGACTTAGACTAACTTGGTGTGTGTTACCATGATGCTTTATTTTGAGAGGGTGTGGTGACGATGTAATGAAAAGCAAATGTCCAACTTACTAATACTAATTTGATTCGGAATGAACTGCTTGCAACTTGAATGGATTTAAAACGACCCCAACAAGAACACTAGGAATAACCTGGATTAGGAATGCCTTGACCATGCAATCTATGTTGGGGGACGAGAGAGAGAGAGAGAGAGAGAGAGAGAGAGAGAGAGATGATTGTAAGAAACAAGAAAAGAGTTAATAGATTTAGGCATGGTTTCAATGAATCCAAGCGAAAAAAAAAATGAAAATATTTATTGTATGAATAGAAACAATTGAGATGATCTTGTAAAAGATAAAAATTGATGGCAGATATTTGGAAGAAGGGATGTGCCTAGACGTTTCAGTATCATTTTTGTGATTACATAAAATATTTTCGTTAACTCACCTGGCTAATATCTTTATTTATTAAATATAGGTGAAGAAGTGTGCATCACACAAATTTAAAATTTTGACTTATTTTATTACCATGTTTGATTATATTATATTTTCATGCGACATAATATCTTCAGAAGTGGAATTTAGCAATTATGCAAAACCTATAATTTTAGTGATCCATACTTGACTCAACTCGGATCCCACCCACACTCAACCCAATCCGGGCTCTAATATCAATATTTTCACTTATATATGAAAATAGCATAGCCAACTAAAGACAAATTAAACATGAAAAATTAGCAAATAAGAAATCACTAAAAGAATTGACAAATCGAGCTACTAAAACACTTCTCCTATTTTTTTCTCCCAATGCCAGAAGTTTGATCTAATTTAGGAGAAGAGTCCCTGCCTGAAAACACACACTTGTGTGTGTATATATTATATGATGTAAACTTTTACTCTTGAAAGTACTTAAAGAAAAGAAAATACTCAAGATTTTAAATTGTTTAAATCCGTTGAGAGTTGTACCATTAATTAGACCGTGTTTCAGTCTTATTTTTAGTAGTATAGGTCTAATCCAAAGGCGTTAACTTCTTCCCTCTTGTGTAGGTCCAACTTCCAGAAAAAACCCCCAAGGTTCAGCAACCAAAGAAATGACGCGGCCCGTGAATTCTTTCCCCTTTTTTTGGCTCTGTTCGTTTCACGGAAAATAACTTCCAGGAAAACATTTTCCGGATTTTCCGACGTTCGTTTCACGGAAAATAAATTCAACAGGGAAAACATTTTCCATGAAGGAAAAAAAATCTTCTAAAGTGAGGAAAAGTATTTTCCACTTTTCTTATATTTCACTCTCCATTAGTCCTCACTTATTTCTTTTATTTTTAGATTATTTATTTATTTATTTTCATAAATTCGATTTTTTTTGTTATTTTTTAATAAAATCGATTTTTATTTTTTATTTTTCTTTATTTTTCTATCTTTCTTTTTGCTATTTTTCTTTTTCGGTCGGTCGTCGGCCACGGCAACAGCCGATGACCGACGACAAGCGAGTCAAGCTTGCCAGATCGGTGACGCCCGAGCATCACAAGACGGAAACTTATTTCCAAATTTACCCCTTTTCAAAATAAAAAAAATATAATCCTCTCTTTCCTCGCTTCATGAACCCAGCGCCCCCGTGCTTGCCTCTCTTTGCTCCCTTCAAAACAATCGAATCCCTCCTTTTTAAAGTAAAACAAAGTCAATCACTTGCCTTAATTGGTCGATCTCCCTCACTCAACTTTTGCACGGCTTGTGCTTCTTCTTCCTCCTAGTAGTTCAACTACTTTCCGAATTGAAGCTGCATAACTCGTGATGCCGATTTGCGAGGCTCGAGCCTCATTACCTTTAGTTCACCTTGCCGGTAAGTTGATCATGTGAGCTCACCAGAGGTAGGCGAGCCTTGAGCCTTGCTAGCAAGGTGGGCTTGAGGCATGGCCGGCGACCGACCAAGGAAGGAGAGAACACAAAATAAAGAAAAAAATAATTTAATAATCTATTTTAAAAAATAATAAATAATGATTTTAAAAAAAAAATTATTGAAAAAGAGTTTATAAAGGAAAATATTTTTCCAAGTGAACAATGGAAAATATTTTCCACTTCAAAATCAAGTTTTATCCGAACACTGGAAAATAATTACATTTTCCTGGAAAATAACTTCTTAGAAAATATTTTCCAAAATAGTAACATTTTCCGTGAAACGAACGGAGCCTTTATTTTACTTTTTTCACTTCAATATTTATTTATTAAAAACTGGTTTAGGATTGACCATGTGTTACCAGAAATATTTTGCGTGATATTTTTCCAAAAGTTACTTAAATTTGAGTCGTATTCCATCTATATATAAAGAAATATCAAAGTTTGATAATTGTCCATATAATTTGTGATGAAGAACCCAAAAAAAAAAAAAAAATCATGGGTCTACCAATATAAATTATTAGAATGACTCTCTATTTAGCTTTTTAGATGTTCCTCAGGAGGAGAAAAATGAAGAAAAAATAAGTGTGACAATTAGAATAGCAACATATCTAAACCTTAAATATAATGTGAGTCTGATCCTGTTAGATCAAGTTTTAGTTGGTCTTTGTTTCATACAACTCATTTAAATCAATTCATAAAATTAAAGTGACTAATATTAAGTTCAACCCAGCAATATGAATGGGAAAATGGGTTAGTGCTCTCATTTTGTTACCTCTAGAAAAATACCAATTAGCCAAGAAAAAGAATCAAATAATATTAAAATAATCGTGTACATGACATGGCAACAAGATAACTTCGTTCACCAAATTCAGAACATGTATATGATAACTTTCTCTTTTCCCAAAGTCAATACTACTTATTATAAGTGACATCCAACAAAATTCATGACGAGTACAAAATGTTGCGGGAGCTTTACAAATCAAACTAAACTTGAGGAGACAGCATATCCTTGAATAGCTCAACAAACTCTCAAAAATGGTTGAAACCTTATGTGAGTAGACCAAATGATGTCAAAGCAAACACTAGCAAGCACATTTTGACAATCAATCCCATAACTGAAGACAACCTCATCTAGCCAAGCAATTCTGAGTCGAGAGTCCCAAAAATAGTATCAAGTCTAAGCATGTAGGTCCAATCACTTTAATTAACAGTATGAAATAGATGGCTTAGCACATTATGTAAAATTGCAGAACTGCAAGGCTCAATGTGCTGGTATGCCGCAAATTGAAGTATGCGATGAAGAGCAACTTGAATGAGATGAATGCAATGTGGAATTTCTTGGCCAAATCAAAAGTTTCCTGTTATTGCTTATGCTGCGGTCACTTAGCGTCCCTATTTTAAATCGGGAAGAAATTAATTGGAAGAAAAAAAAGAGAAAAAAAATCGAGCTGCTTTATCATGCTCTTATTAGATAGATCTGAAGAGTATATTCACATGAATGAATTACGTAACTTTCCAACGTTGGTGTTTGATTTGGCATGGCTTTGGAGAAGGGGAGCAAGTGCAGAGAACAAAGAGGATTCGAAGAGCGGGAAGACTTTGGAGGTGGCCCAGCAGCTCCTCCATTCGCTTGAACGTTTTCTGATCTCTCGAGCTTTTTGTTCTGTGTGTACGCGGGTGAGGTTAAAGCAATGGGCTTGCCCCTGCCTGAGAGCGGGCTGTTAGCCATTTCTTGGCTTTTGCACATTACCAACGATCGAGATTTGGTTGCATTTGTTCCTCGAAACCATGCAGCAAAATCTGCGGTTGAAATTGGGTTGCATTTAGTCCCGGAGACCATGCAACCAAGTCTACGGTTCAAACCAACCGTTGTTTGGTCATGCTAGTACTTACTATGTAGTTTGCTATTTTAGAGCTCGATTAAGTTGATTTCCAAAGCCATTTTTTTTTTTATTTGTTATACAACTGATGTACAATGAGAACTTAGAAAAATCTGAGGCCCTTATAATGGAAAAAATTTGGTTGATGAAAAAAACGAGCTCAGCCAATAAAATGGGCTCGAAAAGCCGTGAAATTTTCAAACAAGATTTTAGAGATTTTATACTAGTTAGAGTAGAAATATTAGGAAAAATAAAAATCGTTGCCAATAGATAAAAGCTCCAAACATTATCAGTGTTAGGAACTTAAAAGATAATCGGGGACATAACATGGCAATAAGGCAAGCTTCACCACACACTGAACCCGAAAATGATAACATTCTCTCTTCCCTATATCGGAAGAGTTTATTACAAATGAAATGCAGCAATCGATACACAAACACAGTGGATTGCAGGAGGTTCAAAATCAAACTAAACTTTGGAAAACTGCACATCATCGAACAATTGAACAATCTCTTGAAACCAATCAAAAACTCGCGCGAACACACCGGATGATGCCAAAGATAGCAAGCACATATTGACAATGAGCCATGTGGCTAGAAACAAGTTCGTCTAGAGAAGCAACTCGGGACCAAGAGTCCCAAAAATGATGTACAAATACTTGTATATCTGATTTGGGCTTGTAGGTGTGGTCACTTGGATCGGTGCTATGAGATAAATGACTTCATAGATAAAGTAAAACTACAGAACAAGGTGGCTCAGTATCTCAATGGGTTGCGAATTGAAATACGCAAAACGAGGTAAATACAATGTGAAACATCTTGGTTGAGCCAAAATTTTCATGTTATCATTGATATGGTGGTTGCTTGTTGTCCCTATGGAGAATCTGAAAAAAAAATAGATTCAAAAGAAAGAAGGAAAAAAAACTGGCTATGCAATAAACACTCTAAGCAGAGTTGAATCACGAACCTCTGAGGTGTCGCAATATAATCAGTCATACTTCGGACAAGGGGAGCACGTGTAGAGACCAAGGATTCGAAAATTGCTTCTCCGGCAGGAGCTTCTCCACCTCGCTCGAACGTATTCTGATCTGGTGCTTATGTTTTGTGTATGGGTGCTGTAAAAGTGGAGTGGAACTTGCTCCATGCTTTTATAGAGAGAGAGAGGTGGCCATTTTCCTAATTCGTAATCGACGCGGACTTGAATCTTGCAAATTATCATCGACGGGACAGTATGCTTTACGTAAGCCCAAAATGAAAAGCAGCTTTCCCGACTGGATGTGTCCAAAACACATCCGGTGTCGGATGAAAGCTGAATAATTGCAGTTTTCCCTTCATTTTGGGCTTCTGTAAAGCAGGGGGCTTTAAATTGTGGTGCGAAAATCAAGTCGCCAAAATGCAATGCACATGTCCACAAGCCCATCAACCGTTAGATGAGGCAGCTGCTTCCTACTGTTTGAATCTTGACTAATTTGAGCTCCCATTTGTGTTTACTCATGCTAGGTACTTAGTTAGCGATTCTAGAGCTTGATTAAACTGATCTTCAAAGCCAATTTTCACCTTTTTTTTGGTTACGCAACTGATATATAATAAGTATCTAAAAAAATTTAATGCTCTTTTGATTGGAAAAAGAAAATCAATTGGCGAAGCCTTGTCTAACCTTTGTGGTGTGTCTAAGATATTCTAAGACTTTTATCCAATGTTTATGCATTCTTTTGATGCCAAAAATATGATTTTTTATTTTGTAGTCTGGCCAGAGATCTCGAAACATAATTAAGTATAACAGAAGTGTGTATGCTTCATTCTCATAATATTCTCTTCAAATCCTATTTAACTAAAACTCACCACATATATTCTCAAATGACAAATTTTCATGTCCACAAAAGAAAATCATTAAGAACTATAGATTTTAAAAAAAGGGAGAGAGAAAGACAGGGGTTTAAGTCTTCGATATTGATTGTCATGTTAGAGTAATTAGGGTTGAAGTTTTATTTATAATTTCAATGAAGGTCTGATTTTTTTGGTTCCAAACGACAAAACTTTCGTTCAATTAGGAAAAAATAGAAAGGGTCCAACAAATGGGCATCGGTACATAACAGGTCCAAAAGAGTTAGAGGGGATGAAACAATCCAATTTGAAGGTAAGGACCTGCGTATATGGGCTTCTGCGACGAAATTAGCCTCTCTTCTACGGTGCATCCGAAGATTCGAAAACAACAATAGCAAGACAAAGCAGTCAAAGAGGAGGACACGAATCTCCCATGGATTGCATATCGCTTTTACCACCATCAGATTGTTTGACTCATTATCAAACCCCTTGTCTCCTTTCTCTGCCTTAGAAATCCTAGGGTTTGGATGAGCGCCTGTGCCTCAACCTGCAGGGGCGACGAAGCTCGAACTGCACAAGAGTGGCCACCGATCAATCATCCTTGGTGGTCGCAGCATACACACGCCACCTCTCCCTCCTCTTCTCCCGAACGAAGAGGTGTATTTTACGTGTGTAAGGGGTAAGTGATGGTTTTGAAATGGGAAACACTATTAGTTTACCAAAAGAATCGCTTTTAAACCGGCTCTTCCTTTTCGGGATTTAGATATTGAATTGCAGTCAACTGGATATGGCTATTGGCATAATTAAAAATAGCGAGAAGGCTGACAGCGCAACTGTCAAGCAAATTGTATAACAAGTGTATGGTAAAATGTTTCCATTATAATTCTCCATGCTGCAGTTTAACAACACCCGCGCATGACTCTACAATTCTAGCAACTGGACGATATCAAGTTTCAACTTCCATTGTACTCAAACACTTAAAAATGACTTTAGATGTTAGGCCCTAAAACTATAGGTGGAGGATTAGCGAAAGCGCCAGGGTGTAGATGCAAACAAACCTGTTGTGAAATTAGCGTGAGTAATTTCGTAATTTGAATTTTAGTTCATCTTCATATGTGGAAATATCAAAGTTCCAAAGTTATATATATATAATCCATGAAGATTGATCCAAAAATAATCATGGGCCTACAAAAATGTATTATTTGCAATCAAAAAAATTAATTAGGAATGACATGCAACAAAATTAATACCCAGATCTGGTATACTTGCAGGAGGTTAAAAAATCAGCCCCGAACTTTCGAAAATGGCACATCATCGAATAGCTAAACAATCTCTCCGAAACAATCAAGACCTGGCACAAGCAAACATGCCTAAACAAACATTAGCAAGTAGATATTGAGGATTAGCCACATGGCCAAGTTGGGCTCATCTAAAGAAGCAACTCGGTGTGAGATCCCCGAAAATGATGTACAAGAACCGGTATTTTAGATTTCAGCTTATGGGTCCAATTCTCTATGAGTTAGATGACCTCGACAATGTAAAATTATAGAACTGTTTCACTCAAAGCCTATGTATGTTGTGAATTGAAATGCACAATGACAAGCAGCTTGAACAAGATGAATATAATTTGGAACTCTTGATTGAGTCATAACTTTTCTATTGTTATTGCTGTTGTTTATGCTCATCGTCCCCATACTAAATCAAGGAGGAACTAATTGGAAGAAAAATTACTTCAAAAGAAGAGATAAACAGCCACTTAATCTGCGTCCTTAATAGAGATCTTAAAGCATATTCACACAATGAATTACATATTTTTTGATCGTCACTGTATGATCTGCCATGTACCAAAGACTCTGGAGCAAAAAGAACTCTGTGAGCGTCTGAGTTTTGGGGATGAGGAAGGGGAACAAGCGCCATATACATAGGGGTCATAAATAGTTAACATTCAGCGCAAAATCGTTACACAACGTTCGAAAAATCCTTTCCTAAGTCTGTGAGCTCAAAGCACGTACCTTTGACGAATCTGAAAGCTGCGGATGTTCCTGTCTCGAGCTGAACGTTGTCCAAGTCTCTTCCGACCGTGCAGCGGAAGGTGATTCCCGAATAGCGAACAGCTGATCAAGTTAATCCCCAAAGGGAGTACCAGCCGGGACACTGCGGTGACCTGAGTGAGCGACAGCAGTAGACCCGCAAGGGTACCTAACAGTGCAGACACAGAAGCTGCTTTTAACAGACTTCCCATCTCTCTTCTTCTCCATTTATTTGCATAACCATCTCATCCTTCATCTGGAGCTTTTGCGGTTTGGGAGAGTGACCGCTCAGCCTCTTCGACCAAGGCCCTTGCTTCCTATAGCTCCCTCTGGGATTCTTCTTCAGCAAGATCAACAATAATCAAAGACCGGAGTAATGTCATGATCAGGAGCGCAATCAAGCCGTGCTCTGCCAACCGAAAATACGACCAGAGCTCGACTCAACTCTGTGCTGATCTGGTTCGAAAATGAAGGCTCAATCAGCTCAAGTTCCATCGAGCTTCATTAGTCATGCTTGAGTCGCAGGGTACCCTACTTCGATACCCTCAGAGCTCATTTCGAGTAGTCAGAAGAACATTACAGAGCACGACTCAAGGCAAAACTCCAACTCAAGCTTGAATTCGAATTTCCAACTGGAGCATAAAAGACAAAATAAACCAAAATTTGTAGTGATCCTAATGTTACCACTAAAGCATATCATGCAACAATCGGATCTGTCAGAACACGAGACTTGACCTGCTCAAACTCGACAAAACTCGAGTCGAATTCACATCGAGTGAGCTCAAATTGACCAGGAGGAGCTTGCAAGCAGCTCAATTCATCAACCTCTTAAGATCTCTCTCTCTCTCTCTCTCTCTCTCTCTCTCTCTCTCTCCTCCCCTCCCAAACTTCCCTACGCTCATGTAGAATTTCTTTGAAAGGAAAAATTCGACAGTTAAAAGACAATAAAAGCACCTCAGTAGCTCTGATCTTGAGCTGTTCGATGTAATTCCTCGTCTGCCCGAGCTTTGGCTTCTCACCTCTTGATCTCCGCGAGCTCTCTCCAGGCCTTATCCACCCTCTGCGAAGCTCTCTCTAGCCCGTCCCGTCAAGCAAGCCCCTGTTCTCCTCTCTGCCCAAGAGCTCCTCCACCCGTGCGTCCACCATGCCCGACAGCGCGTCCTTCAAGTCGCTGCTCCGTTTGCTTTCAGAGACGCTGCAATTCCCGACTGAGGTTCGAGGTACACGTTAAACATGCGCGTGGCATCCGAAGATGTTGGTTTGAGCGAAGCTATGCGGCATGGGGACAAGGGAGTAGATACAGACCTGGATCTGGAATTCGGACCTTAGAGGATCGGTGGACGTGAAACTTCAGCAAACTGATTGATGATCGACTTGGGACTGTGAACAATGACCAAAAGCGATAACGACAATCGGCGCCCTGCTCTGCTATCTATAAGAGAAGCGCAAGGCAGCAGCAGAAGAGGAGCGCTCTGGAGACGAGGGATGAGAAGAGGAAGCAGAAAGATGGGAGAAGCTCTGGCGAAGGGGATAGAGAGAGGAAGAAGGAGACGAGACGTTGAAGAGGGAAGTGGGGGAAATTATTTCAATTTTTTTGGGAGCGGAAATTATTTTCCCTAATTTTAGAAGAGAATTTTTTTGATTGACCGAAAATTATTTTCTTTAATCATTCAATTTGCAAGTCTCAAATAAATAATTCCACTAAATGAATCATATCATATTGCCAACGTAAGTTCTATGCCACATGACAATGGATATGTCTCGAAAGTAAATATAGTCGTCACACCTTATGACCTCATGACCTTCAAAAGACGTAAAATCATCAAGAAAAATTATAAGTCAAATATTGATTTTATCATAAAAAATAACTTGAATAAGATAATTGTTACTTTTGTGAATGTTATATGGTACCTACACAGAGATGCTCCTAAGAAAACAAGTTCAACCTATCAAATGGGCTTGAAAAGCCGTCAAAATTATAAACAAGATTCTACAAACGTTATACTAAGAACAAAAAAATTGGGTCATATGAGTAGATAAAAGCCCGAACTAAATCATTATCGCTATTAGAAACTTAAAATAATTGTATACGTTTCCTGGCAATAAAACAAGGTTGACCAAATAGAGAACAATATGACAACATTCTCTCTTCCATAACTCGTAAGGATTTATTACATAAATGATAAGCAACAAATGGTACACAAACATAATATGATTGTAAGAGCTTCAAAAGTCAATTTGAACTTCAATAGACGACACATCATTGGACGAGAAAAATGTGGCTACATCGTTACAACAAGATTAAACTTTGAAGCATATGGTTTAGCATCCTAAACGAGCTGTTTAAAATAGAATGGATTCTTAATCTATCTTCTTTGGGGAAATATAAAAAGGACTTCTCCAAGAACTAATAGTTAAAAATGAACAAGGAGTTTTTAGAATATACAAGGATTGGTTTCCTTGTTTAGTGGCTGCTCCTTCAAAAGGGATGGATAATCTAATGAATAAATTTGTACTGA
Organism: Corymbia citriodora subsp. variegata; assembly: GCA_014858505.1. NCBI lineage: Eukaryota > Viridiplantae > Streptophyta > Magnoliopsida > Myrtales > Myrtaceae > Corymbia > Corymbia citriodora. The sequence continues at coordinate 17,947,158 of CM026413.1, read as the reverse complement.
TTAAGTGTAACCAGAGCAATATGCTGCTCAGAATGGTTGCTTTCTTAGATTGTGCAATTTTGATCAATTTACCTGAGAAGCAAAGACTTCTCATTGAAGTTCTTAAACCTTGCCTTTAGAGAGACAGGAGACTTTCAATTGGCTGTATTGAGTGCTGATGTTTATCTAGTGGCAAGCTTGAAACATGTAACTTGTCTCCACCAGGTCTACTTGTAGTATTAGTCAGATAAACGATTGTCTCCACCAGGTTTACTTGCGGTTATAGTCAAATGAATGACACTAGTGAATCTCATTTCCACTGTCTCCTCATTTTAGCTGTCTACACTTTTGAGTTTCATCAACCTCCATCATTTTGATTGAACTTCATGAAAACTTTCAACTTTCTAACTTTTTCCACTTTTCACCAAAAAAGAAATAATTTTGGGTCATGCTGTCATCAATTTAGTTGGCACATAAACATCAGATATTTTAGATTTCAATACTTTTTTTTTTGGGTCAGAAGTTTTGATACTTGAATAAGCATGTGTTGATGTATAGTGTACCAGTACTATGTCCACCACTTCCTTTTGCATCTAGACATTTTTTGGTGGACACTGATATGTTCTCTAGCTTCTTAATGAGTTGTTGAGTATTTAACTTGCCGAAATAATGGATTGTATGAATGAATTTTGAATGAGTGGAAGGGAAGGGTAAATGTTCCATGTCCAACACGCTGGCAACTTCAATTTGAGAAAGTGTACCAGATATGGCTATTGGCAAAATTAAAAGTAATGAGAAAGCTGGCCGTGCAATTGTCGGCAGTTAAAGTACATCTTCATCAAAAGATTGATCAAATTTATACAAAGAGTTTTGTTCCATTAAAATTCTCCATGCTTTCATTGTAACAACGGCCACAATAAGGTCTCTTTATACTAAGTATAATTTGCTGCTTGGATTTTTCTCAATACAATATACCTCTGTAAATATGTGTCCGTTTTAAAATCTATTTGAATTTTTGTCAATTTCTTCATTGGCCTCCTTCCTCTTGCTTTGCACTTGTATCCCAGGGTCAAATCTTCTGTATGCGGTGATTCTAATGTTACTAAAGCATATCATGCGACCGATCGGATTCGGCGGAATACGATACTTGACCAACTCATACTCGATAAAACTCGTGAGCTCAAATTGACCAGGAGGAGGTCGCAAGCAGCTCAATTCACCTACCTCTTAAAAGATCTCTCTCTCTCTCCTCCCCCCCGGGCGGGCCGCGGGGGACCTCCCTACGTTCATGCCGAATTTCTTTAAATGGAAAAATTCAAAAGTCGATAGACAATAAAAGCACCTCGGAAGCTCTGATCTTGAGCTGTTCGATGTAATTCCTCGTCTGCCCGAGCTTCGGCTTCTCGGCCCTCCATCTCCACGAGCTCTCTCCAGGCCTTATCCACCCTTTGCGAAGCTCTCTCTCTCTGCCCAAGAGCTCCTCCACCCGTGCGTCCACCATGCCCGACAGCGCGTCCTTCGAGTCGCCGCTCTGTTCGCTTTCACAGACGCTGCAATTCGCGACTGAGGTTCGAGGTACTAATTGGACGTGCGCGTGGCATCCGAGGAAGGTGGTCTTGAGCGAAGCTATGCGGCATGGGGACAAGGGAGTAGAAACCGACCTGGATCTGGAAGTCGGACCTTAGAGAATTGGTGGATGTGAACCTTCAGCAAACCGCTCGATGATCGACTCGGGGCCGTGAACAATGATCGAAAGCGATAACTAACGAGCCGCCACCCTACTCTGCTATCTAGAAGAGAAGCGGCAGGCAGCAGCGGAAGAGAAGTGCTCTGGAGACGAGGGATGAGACGAAGAAGCAGAAAGATGGGAGAAGCTCTGGCGAAGGGGATAGAGAGAGCAAGAAGGAGACGAGACGTTGACGAGAGGTTGGGAAAATGATATTCATTTTTCTTCGGAAGCGGAAATTGTTTTCCCTAATTTTAGAAGAGAATTTTTTATTGACCGAAAAACATTTTCTCTAAACATTCACTTTTTAAGTCTCAAATAAATAATTTCACTAATTGTACCATACCATATTGCCAATATAAGTTCCACACCACATGACAATAAATATGTCCCTAAGATAAAAAATGGTTGGCTCACTAATGACCTTCGAAAGAAGTAAAATCTACAAATAATTTACTATCTTTGGGAAAAATATTAAGTCAAATATTGACTTTACAAAAAAAAAACTCCAATAAGATAACTGTTACTTTTGAGAATATTATAAAATACCTATGCAGACATGCTTCTAAGAGAATGAGTTTGACCTTTCAAATGGGCTCAAAAAGCCGTGAAATTTATAAACAAGATTCTAGAGACATTATACTAACTAGGGTAAAAATATTGAGTCAAGTATCAATTATTAACAATAGATAAAAGCTCAAACTAAATCATTACCATTGTCGGGAACTTAAAACAACCGTGTACATTTCCTGGCTATAGGACAAGGTTGACCAAATACATAACGTATATAGGACAACATTCTCTCTTTTCTAAATCGTAAGGATTTATTACACAAATGACATCCAATAAATAGTACACAAACGTAGTATAACTGCAAGAGCTTCAACAATTAATCGAAACTTCAATAGACGACACATCATTGGACCACACCTCATTGGATGACTGAACAATCTCTAGAAGCTGGTTGGAAACTTGTTTGAGCAGACCGGCCGACGCCAAAACAAACACAAACAAGCACATATTGACGATTAGCCACATAGCCAGAGATAGGCTTGTCCAGAGAAGTAACTCGGCACCAAGTGTCCCGAAAATGATGTACAAGTATTTATATATTGGGTTTGGATTTGTGGGCTTTGTTACTTGGATCAGTGCTATAAGATAAATGGCTTCACAAATGATGTACAACTGTAGAACCAAGTGGCTAAATGCCTCGGTAGGTTGCGAATTGAAATGCGTGATGACGAGCAGCTTGAACGAGGTGAATATAATATGAAACCTCTTGGTCGAGCCAAAACTTTCTTGCTGTTGTTGCTGACGTGATAGTTGCTCATCATTCCTACGGTGAATCAAGAAAGAAAAATACATTCCAAAGAAGGAAAAAAAAAAAAAAAAACCGACTTCACAATAAGCCCTTTAAATAGAGTATAGAAGAACATATTCAAAAGAATGAATCAATCACTGACCTTTGAGGTGTTACAGTTTGATCAGCCATGTTCCTCGCCTCGCCGTCGCCGTCGCCGTTGAGGTCGAACGCCTGGATCATGGTCTTGCAGTCCTCCATGGACCTCGTCTCCCCCAGCCGCCCCAGCGTCCTCTTCAGGCTGCTCGCCCCGGACCCTTCCATCTCGTACATCCCGAACGCCTCCTCCAGGTCCTTCCTCCTCTCCTCCTCCCCGCCGCTCTCCATCAGCCTCTCGAACCACAGCATCCCTTCCCCGTCGAGGTCCAACGACCACACCACCATCTCCGCCTCCGCCTCCTCGCTCGACAGGTCCCCGCCCAGGCTCGTCAGGCAGCTCCTCAGCTCCGCGGGGGATATCCTCCCGTCCCCGTTCTCGTCGAAGGAGTCGAACACCCTCCGGAACTCGCCCAACTTCCTGCAGTCAACGCCGGCCGGGGCGTTCTCGGCGGCGGGGGGAGCGCCTCGGTCGGCGCTGCTGCTGCTGCTCCTCGGGGACAGCTTGCGGCACAGCCTCCCGAAAGCTGATTCCCGCTTGGTGCCGGGATCTCTCTCCGGCGAAGAGCTGGTGCTCGAACCGGAGTGGATCGACGAACTCAACTTCATGGTGCGATGGAGGATTGACTGACCGACTGATTGATGAGTTGATTCGAGTGCTGAAAGTTTTTGAGCTGTGTATGTATTGACGATGGAGCTGACAACTTCTTGGATGAGACTGCAAGTTCGGGAAGGTTGGGGCGGCTATTATATAAAGAGGTGAACGCACCATCCTAAGTGATCATGCGATTTCCACGAAAGCACATCAATGCCAACATGATTGCGGGGCAGGCCCCACAATTTTTGTGCGGGAGCTGTAAAGTGAAGGGAAAGGGCTTTCCTCCTTGCATTTTAATCCCTCCCACAATTGCTGTTCCCTCGCTGATATTTCGCAGATCAACCCAAACCGAAACCGTTGATATTTCACAGATCAACGGTCTCAATTTGACGCGAGGAGGGTGAGAACTGGGAGGGATGACGTGGACTTCCTTCCGAAAAAGAGAAAAATGGGAACACAACAAAAAAAAGTTTCGCCGGTTCCGAAAAAAACCAAAAACGGGAACACAACAAAAGAAAGTAAGTCAGATCCACAACAAAAGAAAGTTGTTGTGGATCAGTTGTGATCGGGAACACGTTCGGGAACAACACAAAAGAAAGTGAGTCAGATCCACAACGAAAGAAAGTTGTCGTGGATCAGTTGTGTTCCCGTTTTTGGTTTTTTTCGGAATGTCTGACTTACCTTCTTTTTGTTGTGTTCCCGAAGTCCACGTCATCCAGAGAAACTTTTTTGTGGACTTTTTTCCGGAAGGTATGTCGACATCATCCCTCCCAGTTCTCACAAGGATCTGCGAAATATCCGTCAACGGTTGCGATTTGACGGATATTTCGCAGATCCTCAATGAGGACATCCGTTGTCCATCCGGCTACTTGAAGACCAGCACATATCGCTACTTAGGGAACGATTACTTTGGGGAACTATTGAGATTTTTTCCGATTTATAAATGAGGGAGCTGCTTCCTACCGTTTGAATCTTGACAATGTATGCTTCCATTTGTGTTTTAGTCCTGCTAAGCACTCAGTTAGCTATTCTAAAGCTTGATTAAACTGATTTTCAAAGCCTTTTTTTTTTTTACACAACCGATGTACAACGAGTACTTAGAAAAATCAAAGACTCTTTTGTGGGAAAAATTAGTTGACGAGGGCTTGTCTAACTTTTTTATCCATTCCCATCAAAGATCTCCAAGCATAAATAAGTATAATTAAAGATTGAAGTGCATGCATTTTCATTTCATTTACTTTTCTCTTCAGATCTTATTCAACTAAAACACACCATGTATTTAAATTCTCGTGTCCAAAAGAAAAATAAATAAAAATGAAGAAGAAAACCACAAAGACCTAGGATAAAATTAGAGATGTCAAAATGAGTAGAAAATCCATTTTGAACCCATACGCAACGTTTTATCGTTTGGGTTTCTAACTAGTATAGAACTGGATAAAATAAATTATGAAATCTAAGGATTTTGCTATATCATATTCATTATTTGGTGATTGTATTAATAATGTCAAATATATTCACATTATATCAGTACATTGTTTGATGTGAATGGCATATTAGTATAAATGAATCAAAAATTTACAAATAGATATGGCAATAATCTCTTGCAACATTCTTGTCTACTTTATTTTATTTTATTTTTCACTCTTCTTTTAGTTAATTTTTTTTATTTCTTTCTTCTCCTTCCATCATTCTCTAATAAAATTCTATTAAATCATAAATTGTACTAATATACCTCAAATATTAAAATACCTCAAATATATAATAAATATAAATATATTTATATTTATATATTGATTTTATATTATAAAATATAATTTAATTTGAATATATAAATAAAAATGAGATTAAATTAAAATATTTAAATTGTTGTTTTTTGTTATTTTGAATTTCTTATATTAGAATTAAAATATTATTTATAATAAAATATAATTTTAATTTTATTTATTTAAAAAGTTTGTTATTCGAGAAATATAACTTTCTTATTATAAATGTTACAAATCCTATCTACCTTTATCCCACCCCTCTCGTGGAATAATGTTATCTAGTATATATCCTTCTTACATCCGACTTTATCTTATTTTGAGTAAGCGTCAAATGCATGATATTATAAATTTTACCATATCCTGAATTTTATCTCGACTACCAAACGCAACTATATTCAACGAGATGGGTCATATATGGGTTAGTTAAGCTTTAATAAATGGGTTGTTAATGGGTTCGGGTTGTATTTAAGTGTAATGATATATGGGTTGTGAATGGGTTTGTCTTTAAACCCATTTACAAGACATTTAAATTATAAATGTTATTAGTTAACTCAACCCATTAAAGATATATCTTTTCTTTGAAAATTTTTATAATTGTTATTTTATAATTTTTGATATTTTAATAATTTTTTATTCTTTATTCTTTCTTTTTTTATTTCTTTCTTTTACCTTTTCCCCTACGAACTCCAGTGGCTAACTAGCCACTAGGCGAGGGCCATGACTAAGGGCCGTGAAGGCCTTGTAGGTAGGGCGAAGTTCACAACCCCTACCTAATTGCACTAGCAAGCCTCGAGCTTGCCAAATCTAGCACAGGCATGGGTTGCAAAGCCCTTACTAGTAGGGCAAGGTTTGCGGCCCTTGCCCAATCACATCGATGAGCCTTGAGCTTGCAAGATATGGGGAATCGAGCTCATCGATTGCAGGCGAGGGTCGCGAAGCCCTCATTGACAAGGTGCGTTTTGCGATCCCCACCTAATCACACTAGTGAGCCTTGAGCTCGCCAAATCTAGTGAGCTAAGCTTGTTGGCTTCAAGGTAAGCTCGACCTCGTAGATTTGGCAATGCTCGACTTGCCAAAATTAGGCAAGTTTGAGCCTTGCTAGCTTGTGGCGAGGGTGGAGCTCACCTATCGCTGGTCACAACTACTTTAGGCAGTGACCTAATGAAGGAGGAGGGAAAAAGGAAAAGGAAAAGGAAATAAAATAAAATATCTATTTTAAAAATAAAAATAAAAATACTTAAAAGGAGTGCATAGAAAATCAAATCAGATTTTCTATACCAAGCAAATAAAAAAAAAATTAAGTCATTTTCAAGTTTCAATCAAACACTAGAAAAATATTATCATTTTCAAGAATATCACATTTTTTGTGAAATAAATGAAGTCTCAATTTTAAAAAAATAAAAATCCATTAGCTTTGTAATTGTATGGAAATACTTTAATAATATATATTTTTTAATCATAAGAAATATTTTTTTCTAGATTTAGTTAAATATGGAATTGTTTTAGTAATATAGGTCGAGTCAAGTATCGTTGGGTATAGATTGGGTCAAGTATAGATCAACAAATTTATATTAGTAATAAATGAGTCATAAACAGGTTAATAAGTTAATTTGAATTGGACAATTTATGATTTGATCCAAATTTAAGCCGACCCATCTATTTGACAAATCTAGATAAAAGACAAAAGGTAAGAGAGGTTGAAGGCTTCAGTGGGGACGGTCGGGTTAGAGTAGTTAGGATTCGAAATTTCATTGAGAATTTAAAATGAAGGTCCGAATGGAGTCACGTCTTCACGTGTTGTAAGAGGCACGGATGCTTTGCAGGCGGCCCCCATTATTCCTTAGCCGCCTCGTACTATTTTAATTCAGATCATATTTGGTCATCAATTTATTTAAGCCGAAATGGGGTTGTGATTAGCCGATGAAGGGACAAGAAAAATAACGATTATCTTCACTCCAATTCAAATGTGGATTTCAAAGAAAATCGTAGTAAACAACACATCTTTCTTTTTGGGTTATCTAAGGTTACTAACTCATATTTTCATCAATATTTATTAAATTAGTTAATGTCACAAAAAACCTTAAACCGATACATAAATGACTAATTTACCCCAAATGACACCAAAAATCTAAACCAATACACTTGTGATAAATATACCACAATCTAATTTTTTGACCACTAAAAATCCCGAATTAGCATAGTTGTGATAAATATACATTCCATTAAATTAGATTAATATAACAAAAAATCACAAAAATCAATACAATTATGATGAATCGAGAATAAAATCCCAAAACGGTACACTAGTCAATTATCACTTGTTATCCAACTCAATAATTTGATTTAAAATTTAATGAAAACTAATAAAAAATAAATTTGTCATGAATATACCAATTTGACAAAAGTGTACCAATTTAGGATTTTTGATAATTAAAAAATTAATTTGGGATAAATTTATCACAAATATATAATCCTTATTAAAATAAGCGATAAATGGATCGGCTCAAATCTGTCATGCAAAATTACAAACCACGATAGGTCTCGAAAGGAAATGGCAAAACAAATGGTCTGCTGTGAAACATACTTTCAGCCCAAATAATCTAAATAGTAAAGTTAAAAGGAAACAGGCTTCGTGGCTAGTCTCTTTTCTCTCCCCGGCTTCGATTCCAACGATCCCCCTCGCTGCCCCTCCTGCTCTATCCTCTCCTCGGTCCTCACCGTGTCTTTACCTAAAAGAACCGCTTTTAAACCGGCTCTTCCTTTCCAGGGATTGAGAACCGGAATCGAACCGGTCCGACCGGGTCGACGGTTTCTCGTTATTGCCCCCGCCCGCGCGCCTTCCTTCGGTTCACCCAGCCCACGGACAGTCGCCGCTCTCCTTCATTCACCCATCTCCACCCGTCGGGTCGCCCAGCCGCCAAAGCTCCACCGTGCTCCGCCGCTTCAGTTGAGCTCGTCCCTCCCGCGGCAAAGCTCCGTCCCTCGAGTCCGTTGCTGTTGATCGTCCTCCTTCGCGTCCCTTTTCGGGTAGCGCTCTCTCTCTCTAAGTTCGCACCGGAACCAACAGCACAGAGATTTTTTCTTTTTGGAACTTGATGTTTGGCTGTAACAGGCACACATGCGGGACGAAGAGTCAGTGAAAGTAGGATTAGGAACAATGAGTGAAGGAATTAAAGAAAGGGAAGAAGGAAGAGTAGTGGAAGTACCTTACCAAAAAAAAAAAGAAGAGTAGTGGAAGTAGGAGAAGAAGAAGAAGACGATGAGGAGGAGGAGGCGTGGTCATCGGATTCGGAGATCGAGAAGGCGTTGTGATGATTTGGGCTTGAAAGACAGCTGAGAAGCAGGGGACGGAGCCTTCCCTCCCAATCCGCGATGTCCGAATGCCCATGGAGGGCTTCACACGCGTGCCCGGTCGTCCACCCTTCAACCCCTGTACAATCGGAGCCAGAAACTCTCCACCCATATCCGCGCTTCCCCTTTGGAGTTACTAGGATTCATTTGACTAGTTCCCAACACCCTTTGTAGGTTGTAGTTCAGAGGCCCTTGATTCTTTAGTGTTGCTTGGACCAATGTATAGCTTGCCTGAGAAGTGAAGTTTGATGTCTTCTTTCTGCTGCTGGAGATTAGAGATTTTCTTTGATGATTACTACACGTTTGGCTTGCTTGAAAAGCCTATAGTCACTTTCTCTTTCTTTTCTGGTTTGAATTGATTGTGATAAGAAGGGAGGTTAGAACATCACTTTATGCTTGAATAAACTGGGGAAAAATGTGGCTACACTGTTACCACAAGATTGAACTCTGAAGCATAGGGTTTAGCATCCTAATTGTGCTTATTGGTAAAAATGAACAAGGAGGAGTCTTTAAAACATACAAGGATTGGTTTCTCTTTATATTGGCTTTTCTTTGGAAAAGGCTGCATAATCCTGTGATTAATTTTATAATGGTACAATGTGGGTAGAGCAATATGCTGCTCACAATGGTTGCTTTCCTAGATTTCACGGTTTTGATCAATCACCTGAGAAGCTAAGACTTCTTATTGAAGTTCTTATATCCTGCCTTTACTGTGAGAAATATTATGTATAAGCTTCACTAGCATTTTCTAGAATCGATGTATTGAGAGCCCATGCTTATTGAGTGGCAATGCCTGAAACATATCCTTGTCTGCACCCTGTCTATAATTACTTCTTTCACTGTCTCCCCATTTCCCAGCTGTCTACATTTTTGAGTTTCACCAACCTCCATAATTGTGATAGAACTTCATAAGAACTTTCAATTTCTGCACTTTTCACCCAAAAAAAGAAAAAGAAAAAAAGAACGTTTAATTCATTCTGTCATCAATTTGGTTGGCAGACAAAAATAACTTTAGAATTTGATGGTTTCTTCTTGGGGTCGGAACTTTTGACATGAATAAGCATTCGTTGGTATATGGTGTACTGGAAACATATCTAGCACTTCCTTCTGCATCTAAACATGTTTTGGTGGACACTGGTATGTTCTCTAGCTTCTTTATGTGTTGCTGAGTATTTGACTTGCTGAAAAACTGCAGGAGTGGGAGAGAAGGGTGAATGTTGGCATGTCCAGCACACTGACAACTTCAATTTGAGAAAGTGTACGGGACATGGCTGTTGCAAAATTGAAGGTAATGAGAAAGCTGACTTTGCAATTGTCAAGCAGGTAATGTTTTCATCAAAAGATTTATCAACTTTTTATGAAGTGCTTGGTAAAATATTTCCACAAATTCTTCATGTTGCCGTTGTAACGACAGCTACTATAAGGTCTCTTTATACTAAGTGTAATCTGCTGCTTGGATTTTTCTCAAGTCAACATATCCCCTGTTCTAAAGATAGACTTTTCTTCAATTTTTTTATTGGCCTCCTTCCTCTTGCTTTGCACCTCTATCCCAGGGTGAAATCTTCTGTACTCAGCATGAAGCATGAGTAGAATTAATTTTCAGAATTTATTGTTCTTCATGGATATAGGAAAACAAACTATAATTACTTTTATTTGATCATCCATAGTTTTGAAGTTGAAACGAACCTTATTGCAAGCTTAATTTGTCTCTTTGCTAAATCAATATTACAGTCTTGACTGAATCATAGCTGAGTAAACTGTTTGATGGGTGTATGCGTTGGTTCATGTCCCCTCTTGCAATAATTATTCAGAAGGAAGACCACTTCTATAAATCATTGCAGTTACAGTGCCCCACCCCTGCTCCTAAAAGTTACTGAAGCTATGGTAGCATCTTCAAGAAGTTCTCATGGAATTGTTTATATGGTTTTCAGGCCTTTGATCAGAGGACTGAGATGGTTCTCTTCAAGATGTTCATCCATCAAGTGTGTAATGATACCAATGGTTGCATTTCCACTGGCAAAGAAGTATGTTATCATCCACAGTAACCAATACTTGCTTCTTTCTTCTTTTATCAATTGATTGTAGTTGGAACTTCTCCCCATCATTGTTATAATTTCTTGATTTCACTTGGGATGTATACTTTTGCTCCCACTGCATATTCTCTGGACCCTTTTGTCACTCTACTTTTATAAGCAAATGTCTATCATGCAACATAATCTGATGGGCAAGAATTGGCAATCAAAGTCTACAAGACTTCGGTGCTGGAGTTCAAGAGTGAGTCACATATTGTTCGAGTTAAATTTACTGGATGTGGAGATGACTTTGCACTTTTCAGCAGTAGCCCAATTTTAGTTGAGAGTAAAGCGACAGGGATAAATTCGTGTTTGTCTTGTATTGTGTCAAGGTTTCATTAGTAGATGGTGTTGGTATATTGTTCCAAGGTATATCGTATAGCAGCTTCTTCTTTTCTGTTTTTCCCCCTTCTTTTTGCTAGCTATTACAGGGAAGGAGGCTTTGGTAGGAGTTGGCTATGACCTAATCAAATCCCGGTTCTGATCCCCTATGGATAGTGAGATACCTCCTGGGATTTAAGTTTGATTTTTTCACTTACTTTCGGCGATGAGAAATGAAAAGTTTTTATCCGTTGGATTGAGATTGCTTGGCTGGCTTGGTTTGGAATTTTGCTATCATGAGATTTAAGGACTATTTGCTTTACTGAGGTGAGGGTCAAAGACTGGCCATGCTATCACTTGGCAGATTGTGAAATTTGCCAAACTAGGAGTTGATGATGCATTTTTTCAAGTCTCTGATGTCAATTGAATTTGTTCGTTTTTGGTGTTACCCAACCCCGACGACTGTTTAGACATGATCATTGGCTGTGTGTTCTGATTATAGCCTTTTAACATTTGAAGCCTTCAAGGGATTGTGGGGGTGACCTTTTGACTTTTGACTTAAAAAAGTAATCATGGA